>JAVDPK010017775.1:0-11958 GCA_034780415.1 Cichlasoma orientale | reverse complement strand
ATAATGCGGCTGCTGTTACACCCAAATTTCCCCTCTGTGGGACAATAAAGGCTGTTTCTTCTTCTTCTTCTTCTTCACGATTTACTGACTTTGTTATTAAAAGTACTAAGCTGTACACAAACACAGGAAGGCCACCCCGACATCACCGTTTTCCAGGAGCCCAGGTGCTTAGCTTGCTTTTTGCTGTTTTTATTACTAAGTTTCCCCCCCTTTTTTTGTCTTTGTCATGCTTAAGCAACAGCGTTAAGTACACTCTGTATGCTTATTATGCCAGAACATTTCATCCTCAGTAACATTTGGTCAGATTAGAGCAGCGTGATTTATGCGATCAACAGAAGTGTTCGTCTTTAATATTGTCGTGCTTTATGACTCAGTTGGAACGATATCTTATCTCCTATATGGATTGTAGCAATAAATAATTTATAAAACCAATCATTTGCAGTGATTTCAATGTGCCGCGTAGGACCATAAACGTCTGCATCGATATGAGCATTGATCATATGATATGATCACTGGATTTTAGACCAAGCTCGTAATCTGTATTTAAAGTGCCTCTGAGTCACAGGAGACTTTTATCTCCATTAAAGACAAAACGCCGTTCCAATAAGGTCATCACAAGGATTCGTCAGGATTTGCTTCACTCCTAGAAACTGACCAGATACTGCGTTTGAAAATACAAATCCTCACAATGAAAGGTGTGCGCCATTTTAAGATAACACAGTTTACAATTTAAACGTCATCTTTAGGTGTAAATACTTATTTTCATCACATAAATCCAACAAACACTTCCCAGTTTTTTGTCTTTTTTTTCATTAAAAAATGGAGGGATGAGCACAAACAGTGGAAGAAACCAGCCGACTGTGCAAAAGTTCTCAGTTCTAAAACTGTCACATGTTTGTTTTAGACCGTTTTCTTCTTCAGCCGCTCTCTTATTCACAAAGAGCTGCCGGAGCGAGTAGTCCCACACGTTTTGAATTGGCAGATTTATACACAGATGCCTGTCGTGATGCAACCTCCTGGGAACAATTTTGGGATCTACACTATGGAACTACTTTTTCTTGAAATAATGCAAATAGAAAAATAAATAAATAATAATTTTACATAAAATCAGAGATCTCGGATATCGTTCCTGGAATCTGCTGGAGCCATTCTCCCAGTTTGGGGGTCACTGCCCCGTGTGCTCCGATTACCATGGGGACCACTGTTACCTTCACCTTCCACATCCTCTCTAGCTCCTCTGAGCCCTTGGTATTTGTCGAGCTTCTCGTGTTCCTTCTTCTTGATGTTGCCATCACTTGGTATTGCAACATCTATCACTACGGTTTTCTTCCTCTTCTTGTTCACCTATGTCCGGTTGGTTAGCCATCACAAGTTTGTCTGTATCTGGAAGTCCCACAGGATCTTGGCTCTGTTATTCTCAACCACCCTTGGGGGCGCATCCCATTTTGACCTCAGGAGTTCCAGGTCATACTCGGCACAGATTTTCCTGTATGTGCTGGATTGTCTCAGGTTCATCTCTGCCCAGCCTGCACCTGGGGTCCTGCCTGGTGTGGTAGACCCCAGCCTCTATCGATCTTGTGCTACATATATATATATATATATATATATATAATACAAGTGGATAGATTGTTTTCATTGCTGTAAACAGAACATTTTCTTGCATTATATTTTTGAAATTGTTACACAACTGCAGTGATTTGAGAAAAATCCAAAATGTCAGGGAAACATGATGCAATACATTTTTTAATTTTCCCAACCAGCATCAGTAACACAGTAACTTAAGACTTTGCCTTCACAACTTTCAGCTGCTCCTTTCCTCACAGTGCTGATTGCAAGCCTGGAGAAGCAGGAAGGCTATCTAGTGTAAAAATTTGTGCCAAACCAAAAATTTGTGTTTGTTAACTTTACTGGAATATCGTAAATAATTGAAAAAGAAAATTAAAGTTGCCAGAACTCTTGCAAAGTAAAGTCACCAACAGTCACAAGTTGAAAAAAAAATTGGATTGCATTGCCTTGATATTTTTAGTTTTCTCAACTTTTCCTTTTTTACAGAGCAAAGCCGGCTCAGCCAACCTGCTGACTGCATGGATCCATGCTTTAAAGAAATGTCGCAGGCCTAATGGGAAATGCAGAAATGAGAAATAAAATTTGACACATTAATGACAGGAAGCAGGAGATAGCGGTCATATTACCTAATTATGGCTGCAGTGATTTATGAAATAAACTCATTTGTTTAATGACTGTAAAATCAAATTTTAATGTGAAGAAAAGTTTCATTTTTCTATCAAAATCTGATGCATTTCAAGTTAAAGGAGCTACATGAAATAAACATGGCCAATAGAATTTCAGTCATTGTGGACCCAAGAAGATTTAATCTCACTTGGAACGTGTACAACTTTTGACCTTTGGTTGAGTAACTGTTGCTGCACTCCTTCACAAGATAAACCCCTCTGTCTATTGTTTGGCTATCTGTCTCCAATCCCTCCCCCTTTTTCTACTTTTACTGCTACTTTTTGCTCTTTCCCAATAGCGTCACCTGCTTCTCTGTCAAGGATGTTGATCTCTATGGTGCTGAGTTAATGTTTGATACGCTATCAGAGATATAGACAGAAAATTGTACTCATTTTAGTGTCTTTACTGCAGCGGCTTTCCGTGGAGCAGACCTCCACTCTTAACCCACCTGAGCTGGGTTTTTAGCTCCTGTCTGGCCTGCGCCTCTTCTTCATATCGGACTAGTGTTCGTCTGTTCTGACTTACCTGCAACACCTCAGAAGATTTTTTCCACTCTGGGTTGTGAGTTAGATTTTGAGAGAGCATCATGAATAACTTGAAGAAGGTGCTGCAGTGCCTGTGGTACCACAGAAATTACATCATCATCGTCGTCACGCCAATTGCATTCCTTCCTCTGCCTCTCATCTCTCCTACATCGGTGAGTGTGTGTTTGTGCATGGAGGTAAATTTTAATTTGTGTTGGACCTGAATAATAATAAAAATAAAAACAACAGCAACAGCAAAAACAAATGACTGTGGACCAATATTTCCAGCGCTCATCTTGTACATGAACAAAATAATGTGCACTTTGTTAAGATTTGGCTACAACCTGTTCAGTTAATCTGTAAACCTCAGGTATTTTGTTTCAGAAATAAATAATAAATATGTTTTAAATGGAAACCTTAAATGAAAAGATGCTACATGTTATATTAGCCCATCATGTCTTTAAATTGAAACCAAAAAAGTGAAGCTGAAAGCTAAATATTATAAAAGAAAGTCCTTTTTTTTTTTTTGTAACACAATTTAAGTCCTTGCTTACTGACTTAAATTGACGCACACTTTTAGAAATACAGAATCATTCCCGAGTACATTTATGCGCAGTGCAGTCAACCAAGTTTGACTCTGTAGAGGCCAGCGTGAGCCTTCAAATGTTTTTATGTTATCAAGAGCTACAAAGCTTTAAAGTCAGGCGGCTGACCCACACATTTCATCAGAAAGCCTTCAGAATGATGTTGAAATAAAAAACAAACACAAATGACACAAATTAAACCAGAAAAACCACAAAATCACCAAACCGTTAAAAGAAAAACAACCAATGTGAAGATGCCCTCTCTCGTCTGCCCCTCCAAACAACAACTACAGGTTTCTCTGTTAACGGGCTCAGCTGCCCCGAGAGAGTCAGGGCTTTACTTTGTGCCTTAAAGTCTGGCCACGGGCTGTTCCTAACTGCTAACCCTTAGAGCACCGGTGTTTAGCATTTCTCTCTTTTTCCGTTTACTCCTGCCAACAAAAAACCTCCAAATCCAAAGAAATTTTAAAGAAAGACTTGCTGCATTTAATGAACCCAATGACACTTTTTGTAAGTCAAAAACACGTGGACTAATAATGGCTCTCTCTTTCACTGCTGGGGTCACACTGTGCATTTTTGAATTTCTCCAACGATTTTCTTTAACAAAATAAAGACTTTGCATAGCAAAGTATAAAACACTTTAATAAGCAGAAAGGTGCAGAAAAGCTAAAATGTAATGTCCCCATATGACGACACAGGGTCTCAGGAGGGTAACACAATTGATATTCTGATGTAATTTCGGAGATTTACTTTAGCAGACTTCATTTTTGTGTGCAAACAAGTCAAACACAAGTTACGGTAACATTACACGTCTGCGGGCTTTTTGTTCAGTGCACTTATCTCTGTCACCAAGTCTACCACTGTGATAGACTTCATCCAATTTAAAGATAAAGTACACATCAAGAGCCAGTTTTCTAACACAATTACCAAACACAGTCACAGAAAAAACAAATTCATCATCACATTCATTTTATTTATTCATTTTCTTCATTTTTTTTTTTTACCCAATGTGTTTAAGTACTGTTACTGTGTGAGGGATAAGAAACAAAGGTGGCTTCATGGTGCACAGCTAAATCACACTGCCATTAAAGACACATAAAGATGGTGGGTTCTTTGGCCACACCTACACTACCCCTTATGACCCTTGAATTATGGTTCTTATTACTGCTAATAGATGAATTATTAGCAAATTAGAGACTGTTAGATGGAGTCAGTCTATGACCTGTAGTAACCATACCTGTAACCATACTGAGTCATATCAGCTACAGATGTGAGATTTAAATAATTTTTTATTACGTTACATATTTTTTAAAAAAATATTTGAGACATTATGCAAAACTTTCTTTTAAATAACTGATAATAGCTTCTAAAATATGATGCATTTCATGTCATCAAAACTGCAGAGAAGAGTATAGCTGTCTGAAATAAAACTGTAAAGTAGATCAAAGATAGGAAGAGCAAAATATACCCATATTACATTATTAGTATAGGATGTTTTATTTCAGTGTTTTAAGAAATGTTTATCGGTGAGGTTTATCGCGGTCTTACTGCAGTGGAAAGTTTTGTGTCGGAGAGTTTAAACAGTCTTTATAACTTTTACTGACTGACTCATAAGGTGTTATCTTGTCAGACGAGAACACGACATACTGTTTTGTTTTTTTTTATGATCAAGGGTCATACTAAACACGTGTGTAAAGTCTTATTGCCTTTTAAAGAGAAGCCGGAGATAAGACAAAGAACAGAAACTCTTACTGTATGCACGTTGCTGTTTTTGTGTATCTCTGCTTCTGTGCACGTTGGCACAAAATGCCAGCAAATCAAACATCTCCGTCTGAAAGTATATTAATGAATGTCAGCATGATAATGATTATTATGCTGTTGGCATGTGTTTGTGTTTGCAGGAAGCCCGATGTGGTTACGCGATCATCCTCATGGCTCTGTACTGGTGCACAGAGTGCATGCCTCTGGCTGTGACTGCCTTACTGCCAGTCGTCCTCTTCCCCATGATGGGCATCATGAAGGGCGCAGATGTAGAGTCCTTATTTATACTTCTATGCTTCATTATGTGACTTACAGTCATGTGAAAAAGAAATAAGTTTTTTCCGATCAGGACAGGCAACAGCACATGACATATTATACTGTATCACTATTTAACAAAATTAAGCCAAAATGCAGAAGCAGAGTGTGAAAAATTATGTAAAGCCCTCACTGCTTCCATAGGAATTAAGAGGGAAAGTAACAGCCGGGTGCTGCTAATCAAATGCACTTGGCTGACTGATCATCAGCAAGTGTGTTAACACAATGCCAAAGAGGAAGGATGTCAGCAATGATCTTAAAGAAGCAGCTGTTGCTGCCCATCAATCTGAAAATGCCATTTCCAAATAACATTAGGCCACAATTCCACCAGAACAATGTGAGAAACTCTTAAAGTCACAGAGAAAATGATTACATTTTGGCTTAGTTTGTATGACATGCTGTGTGTTGTTTTTATTCTGAGGTTGCATTTAAAACATTTCAGAACCTGCAAAGGGCCAAGTTACTTTTTAATTGGACTTGAGACCAGGAGGCCTTTTACTGAAATTGTTAATCTGACCCCCCCCCCCCCCCCCGGTCACTTCTTTTAGGACATATTTTTTACTGGCATGCTAATTCTGCTGATTCAAGTGTCTGACTTTTATTGCTCATAAAGCAGATTTGATGATATATGGCATCTGTGTGGGTCCACAGGTTACCTTTGATCCATGTGCTTATGTTAGCAACTGTCTGATCTGTTTCAGGTCAGTATTGAGTATCTGAAAGACTCAAACATGCTGTTCATCGGAGGGCTGCTGGTGGCCATCGCGGTCGAACACTGGAACCTACACAAGCGCATCGCACTCCGAGTTCTGCTGCTGGTTGGCGTTCGTCCATCCCTGTAAGAGAGCCTCGACATTCATCTGTGCATACTGCAGCATTCAGAATAATTTGCTGTATAAGTTGTATTTGTTAGTGTGAATGTGACCTAAGGCACATAAGGTGTTCACTTAACATTTAGAAATAATCCTTGAAAAATCTGACTTCTTACAGTGCAAAATAAAACAGTTTCCTCATCATTTCGCCATCATGTTTAACTCATGACTCTCCGTAATCATCAAAATTCTCCCTCACACAGGTTAATGATAGGCTTCATGATCGTCTCATCGTTCTTGTCCATGTGGATCAGCAACACAGCCACCACAGCCATGATGCTGCCCATCGCCCACGCTGTGCTCCAGCAGCTGAAAGCCACAGAGACCCGGGCAGATGAACGTGATCTCCAGGCAGAGGCAGAGGACAACCATGCATTTGAGCTGGAAGATAGACAAACCAAGCAGGACACGACAGATGAAAAAGACACTCAGGAAGCTGTGTGTAAGTAAAAATGCTACATACGCGGATGGATTTCTAGAAGAAAACCCTTCCAGTAACCTGTTTCTCACTGTGTTGGGATCCAGATGAACATGAGGGGACAGATTTTCAGGAGTCCAAGAGAAGAGCCATAGAGGCGAAGTATGACCTTCTGACCAAAGGAATGAGTCTGAGTGTGTGCTACTCTGCCAGCATTGGGGGCACGGCCACGCTCACTGGGACCACCCCTAATCTCATCCTCAAGGGCCAAATGGACAGGTAACGCATCAATAAATAACTAAACACGCAAAGAAGAATATTGCTTAAGGAATATCGCTGCTAATTGTAATGTTTGTGTCTTCTCCATCCCTTTATCTTTCTCTCTCTGAAGGCTCTTCCCTGAGAATCCTGATGTGATCAACTTTGCCAGCTGGTTTGGCTTTGCGTTTCCAAACATGCTGCTCATGCTAGTGCTCGCCTGGTTATGGCTTCAGTTAATGTTCCTGGGCTTCAAGTAAATATAGTCAGCCACAACACCAAACAAACCCAAATATTTTTTTAGAGTCATAAGGAATTTTCTCTCTGAGTTGGAAAATCACACTAAACTGTCCACAATGAACTCTGTGGACTATCCTCTGCACTGTAACAAAACTGCCTTTTCAACATTAAGAAATCAGCAGCATCTTTGTGCTTTTCTCCTCAGCCTGAAGAAGGCATTTGGCTGCGGTGAGAAAAACGACAGAGACAGGGAGGCATACGCAGTGATGAAGGAGGAGTACAGGAAGCTGGGGAGCATGAAGTTTGCGGAAGTGGCGGTGCTCACCATCTTTGTCCTGCTCGTGCTTCTGTGGTTTACCAGGGAGCCAGGCTTCATACCAGGCTGGGCCACAGTGCTGTTCAACAAGGATGCTCCGTGAGTCTTTTGCTGCTCTCTCTCTCTCTCTCTCTCTCTCTCTCTATCTATCTATCTATCTATAGATATATATACATACATATATACACGCAACATGCTGCTCATATACAACAATCAGGTATAACATTATGATCACTGACTGATGAAGTGAATAACATGGATTATCTCTTCATCATTGCACCTGTCACTGGGTGGGACATATTAGGGAGGAAGTGAACATTTTGTCCTCAAAGTTGATGTGGTAGACACAGGAAAAATGGGCAAGCTTAAGGATTTGAGCGAGTTTGACAAGCGCCAAACTGTCATGGCTAGATGACTGGGTCAGAGAATCACCAAGACTGCAGCTCTTGTGGGGTGTTCCTGGTCTGCAGTGTTCAGTACATAAAAGTGGTCCAAGGTAGGAACAGTGGTGACCCAGTGTCAGGGTCATGGGCATCCAAGGCTCAAAGATGCAGGTGGGGAGTGAAGGCTGACCTGTGTGGTCTGATCCACCAAACAAACTACTGTAGCTCAAATTGCCAAAAAAGTCCAGAAAAGAGGGCAAAGTCTTTAAGACTCAGAAACAATATTAAAAGGATAAGATGGATAGAGAGATGTTTGGATGTTCTGGTCTTTTCACGCAGTTTGTTGACTGTAACTATGATATTACATATTTTCTCCTTGTCATGTTTAAACCACAGTATGTAAAATCACGTTTTCTTGTGTCTCTCAGGTTTGTGACAGATGGAACGGTTGCCATCCTAATGTCAATGCTCTTCTTTGTCATCCCCTCTCAGCTGCTGTTTGGGAATTACGGATACACTGATGATGGTAAAGTATTCGTTTTAACCTCAGCATAAGGCACTGCCTCTAATAATGTTCATGTGAACCAAATTTAACCTCACTGGAGCACTGGGTAGAGATTGCTTGGTAGAATTCACACTGCACTTTCAAACTAATTACTCTTTAATGTTCAAACTTCATCTGGGTCCCACAGGTAAAAGGATAAAAGCTCCACCAGCTCTGCTGACCTGGAAGGTGGTCCATGAACGAATGCCCTGGAATATAGTCCTGCTGCTGGGAGGAGGCTTCGCTCTTGCTGCTGGGAGTGAGGTAAACATCCATAAACCCTGTGTCTTTAATTTTATTTTATGCTTCCTTATACACTGTCCTAAGACGATTTTGGCGATGAATGCCAATGTTGGTGATCATTGGATATTTAAATACTTTTGAAAATAAACCGGAGGGCATGCTCCAACATTCTTCAGCCTCCCCGGGAAGATCTATGCCAGGGTGCTGGAATGGGGAGTTCGTCCATTAGTCAACCTCAGATTCAAGAGGACCAATGTGGTTTTTGTCCTGGTCCCGGACTGCTGGACCAGCTCTTTTTCCTCTCAAGGATATTTGAGTGTGCGTGGGTTGTTTGCCCATCCAGTCTACATGTGCTTTGTGGATCCATCCTGTGGGGGGTGCCGCAGGAGTATGGGGGGTGTCTGGCCCATTGTTACTGGTCATTCAGTTCCTGTACAATTGCAGCAACAGCTTTGTCTGCATTGCCAGTAATAAGTCAGACTCGTTTTCAGTGGGTCTTGTACTCTGCCAGGGCTGGTTCTGTTCAGAATTTTTATGGATAGAATTTCTAGGCATAGCCATGTGGTGGAAGGCTTCTGCCTTGGTGGCCTCAGAATCTCATCTCTGCTTTTTGCACATGATCCTGTTGGCTTCATTAGATGGTGGCCTCCAGATGGAGTGGTTCACAGCCGAGTGGGAAACGGCAGGTATGACAATCAGCACCTCTAAATCTGAGGCCATAGTGTGCCCACTCTGGGTCAGGGACTAGTTGCTGCCCCAAGTGGAGGAGTTTAAGTATCTCAGGGTACTTGAGGCGACTGTTTGTTGTGAATTGGCGCTATACAAATAAAGTTGAATTAAATTGAATTGAGTGAGGGGAGAAGGAAGCAGGAGACTGACAGATGAATTGGGGCTGTGGCTGCAGTGATGAAGACGCTGCACAAGTCCGTTGTGGTAAAGAGAGAGCTGAGCGTAAAAACTAAGGTGTCGATTTACCGGTCAATCTATGTCCCTATCCTCACCTGTAGTCACGAGCTCTGGTAAGTGATCAAAAGAACAAGAAATAAAAGCGGCAGAAGTGATCTTCCTCCAAAGGGTGGCTGGCCTCTCCCTTAGAGATAGGGTGAGGAGGGTGGCCTTCTGGGAGGGGCTCAGAGTAGAGCCACTACTCCACAGTGAAAGGAGCCAGCTGAGGTGGTTTGGAGCTAGCAGATCATCCGAATCAATCCAGTAGAGGTTTTAGTCAAGGCCAAATTGGTAGACTAAAAGCAGACATCCCCTGAGCCACACTGGTAGCTTTTCTCAAACAATAAACATTTGTTTATGTATTTTTGTTATTATCTTTGCAGGCATCACATCTATCTGAATGGTTGGGAGAAAGCTTGTCACCTCTTCAGAATATTCCCCCCTTTGCCATCTCACTGGTGCTGTCTCTACTTATTGCCACATTCACCGAGTGCTCCAGTAACACAGCCACCACCACCCTGTTCCTGCCCATATTGGCCTCAATGGTAAACTGAGCTCATAGGTCCAAATATGTGTGCGCACAGATGTTCTCCAGAATTCTAACTGTGCTGTGTTTTGTGTTCTTTTAGGCCCAAAATATTAAGCTCCACCCACTCTACGTCATGCTGCCCTGCACCATCGCTTCCTCTCTGGCCTTCATGCTACCTGTGGCCACACCGCCCAATGCCATCGCCTTCTCCTATGGAAACCTCAAAGTTCTAGACATGGTAAGATTCATATATATATATGATGCTGTCATATTTATACTGGAAGTCAAGCGTGAGAAAAAACATAATCCGAGCAAATAATTTAATTTCGTAAGTATTCGTATTCATTCCTCGCATGCAAATTCAACAACCCGCACGTGTAGGACTCAAAACTCAGCAGCCATGCACACAAAGAAGCTGTCACTCACGTGAGTGGTTTGCGCATACTGCTGCAGTTTCACACTCTAGTGAGTAACTCTCTGCGCTCTGAACTGGATCCTGCATGCTCGAAGCAACTGTTTTTTGACGGCCTAATGTGATTGGTCACTTTGGGGTAACTGCGTTAAACTGATTTGTTTACAATTTAGAAAATAAAGTTTGCCGAATTAACTGTCAACAGTTATTATTTTCTGTGTAGTGGTTGAAATACTGACACTGGATTACTTCTATAAATCTTTAAAACTAGAGGATTCAAAGACAAGCTCTGAAGTCTCTGCATTCCTGTCCCATTAATCCTTTTATGATCTTAAAAAAAAATAAAATCATCATAACAAGGAGCAGACATCATTCCTAAGAAAAAGGAAAAATTGTTTCGTAGCCAATTGAGTAAACTGAACTTTCCAAAATGGGAACAGATATAAAACGTGTTTATGTTGCACTCAGTGAAACAGCTGTACACATCTGGTTGCAGAGCTCCACTCACTGTGGGTTCAGGCCCCACTATAATAGTTCTGTGAGCAGGCAATCTGTCGAGTGGGCAGGAGAAGAGGCTGTGACAGGCTGTCTTTGTGCAACACAGCACGACAACTAACTGAACTAGTGTCTGATAAAACAGTGAAGGTTGTTGCTGTCATTTTGTGTAAATCTAAAGGTTCTTATAACTACATTATACAATATTTCTTGTACAATTTTCTTTAATTTTTTATTTTACTTCATATATTTGTTTATGTACAAATCTCAATAGTGTTCATAAAGAAACTAACAGAGCTGTTTCTGGTAGGTACTTAGATCTGTGGTTATTAGTAAAATTGCTGTTCACTTTTTCCATAAACAGTGAACAAATGCTCTGATCAAATGTTCATTATCAACTTTTTACAGTTGTGGAAGAAGTATCATATCCTAAAGCCTAGATTAGTAGTAATACTACAGTATATGCACATTCTGCAAAAATATACCTTTACTGAAGTAAAAGTACAAATGTTCTGCATTAAAATATACTTCAAACAGATGAGATGACTTCTTAGCTGCTGAGTTCTACATGCGTGGGTTGAATCTACCCATGAACAATGAATACCTGCACTCGGAAAATTAAATTATTTGCTGGGATTGTTTTTTCTCAGGCGTGACTTTTGACATAAATATAATCCCATAAGCTAATATGACTGTTGGGTTTGATTTGAAAGCAGTACAGGCACAGGTGCTCTGTGACATTTGTGTCTAAATATCTAAAATCTATCTAGAATCTAAATATCGTGTTAATGATAGTTTGGCTTTGTTGAAGGGACTGTGGGATGAGTGAGAAAGCAAGAAAATTATATATATATATATACATACATTTACTCCTCCTGTATCATGAT
>JAVDPK010017774.1:0-10407 GCA_034780415.1 Cichlasoma orientale | reverse complement strand
TATATATATATATATATATATATATATATATATATATATATAAACTTGCCTCTAAAAGTTGACTTCGATGCTGCTATAAACCCCTGGAGTGATTACATCCAGCACAACAGAGTGCCTAAGTGTGAATGTGTAGTCGTGCTGATAAAAACATAGACAGTGGGAGTGGTACCACCTCGGTAAGCATCTCCAGCCCCGGCAGCATCAAGCTGTGGAGGTCTTGACAAATTGACCCATAAGTGCTGATAAATTGTGGATCACTTCCACCTGCTACATTGCAACATTTCATATGACAGGACACAGCAGGTTCCAGAGCCAATTAATGGCCAGAGACCACAGGTGAGACATGTCTCTGTCTCCTGGCTTCTTACCACATGGCCTGGAAACACACTCATTAAAGCCACACTATCCCTCCCCATTTCTTTTTATCAGTTCTGTAAAATAGTTTTTAGATGTTACTTTAAATGGCCTCAAAATGTTGATGTTTTTCAGCGTTTAACCTCTTGAACTGATGCGGGGTAAAAGCACAGCAGATTTTCTTGAGAAACACGAGTCTCGGGTCTGCTGTGTTTTTTTTTTCCCCTCCAAGTTGAAAAATCTCACACCTGTGTGAGGTGACAGCGTCCATAAAGCTGTATCACCATAACTTCCACTAATACACTTTAATCTGATCCTAATCCGAATCAAACTGGGTTTTACACCCTAAGATCTGGGATTAGGCAGACTTTGCCTCAGTGAAAACACATGGAGGAATGTGGGAGGCCGGTGTGTGTGCTCTTCCTGTCCATGAGAACTGTGGCTAACTCATTAATGACCGACAAGATAAACATTTCAAAACAGTTTGTTTGAGGGCAGATAAATTAGGCAGTGACTCTTGATGATCTGCTTTCCCCCCCTGACTGCTCTTCCCTTAATGACCTAAAAGGCCTGCTTAATTGGATTAATTAGCAAATCCATCTGACGTCAGTAGTTTGTAATTTGCCGTGGCTGCAGCTCGGCTGATACGGACGTCTGCGAGGAGAATCGGAGGATTTAGATTAAAAAAAAAAAAACTGAGGAGGATACTTCTCAATGTCCTTTGTGCCAACCTCTTGGTATTTTAAGTACCGCAGGAATTAACGGCTGTGTGTCACCAGGATTCAGTTTAGACAGTGCGAGTTTCAGACAGTATTGCTCACTGCTTGCTGATAATGTTGTCATGACTTACTTAGCAAGTGTCACTTTGTCTGTCAAGTTGTCTGTCGGTGTAAGCCCCCAAAAAACGTATAGCCAGACAGAGATAAGCTGTCTACACTTAGAATACTCTGGAACATAACTTCATATAAGCATTTTAGTCTGCAGCTGGCTGATATTTGAAGGCAGCAGGCGTGTCTAGGATATTAGACTCATGGGCCAATATAGTTAATGCATCTTGTTCTGTCAGTTGACGTGGAGGACAAACATTCCCTCTTGCCACTCGGTCTAAAAGTGATGAATGGTGCGTCCTTAAAGGATGAAAGGTGTTGTCTGGTTTCTGTCCCATTTCACAAATGGCACCCTTAGAATTCCCACAGCTTTCCTTCCTGTTATTAAAAAAATACAAAGAGCTTTTTTTTTTCTAAGACGCCTTAATGTAAAAGCAAATTGCATTTGATGCTGCATTGCACATGCGTGCTTTTGTGTTAGTAGTTTGCTCATCACTTCAGTAATATAGATGTGGGCAAGAATAAAAGGCAGACACATGGGGTTTGTGTTTGTGTGGGGTGGTGAAAGAGGCTTAAGGAATCTCTTCATCCTCTTCCCCATCCCCCCACTTTTTTTTCCTTTTTTTTGGCCCCAATTTTTTAAGACTTGCCTTTTTTTGTGACTGGTCAGTGCGGAGTCTTTCTTAAATAAAGCAGGCCGACACGCAGAAAAAGCCTGTGGGGAAGAGACGAGGAGGCCGTATTGTGTTGCCTTAACGGGGCGATTGTGAGGCATGGAGGAGGGGAAGAGAATGGTTCACCAGAGACCGAGGGTGCGTGAGGAGAGGGGAGGAGTGCAGCTACACACAAAGGCTACCCTAGGGTGTTGAAGGGGGGATGGAGAGAGGAAGAACAGAGGACGAAAGGGGAGGACGGAGCAGTCATACATACCACGATACGCCAGCTTGTGGGAATACTCTTGATATGGCTCCCTGTGCGCACATTGCATATTCTTACTCTTCCCTTGTGGCACTCCTGAATGTGCTGATTAGGGTGATAGTGGTGGAAAACTGTGAGAACAGTCGCGGTTGTTTTTTTTTTTTTTAAGGTGGACATGTGGGGACAGGTGAAGTGGATTTTTAAAAGTGCTGAGTAAATGAAAGCCCCTGGAACAAAGCTTCCGTGGGGCAGTGAGGGTTCGGTTTGGGGTAGTATGACCAACGTCCCTCATGTATCTAACATTTGCATGCTCAGGAACTCTCACAGGGCTTGCCATGGGCCTGCCGTTTGCTGCGGTGGTGAAGCTGTGCTACCGTGGGGTGCTCTGCCTTGTGCATTTTAAAAAGGTTCAGACCTCCCTCCCTTTCATTTTCTCCACTGGGGAGACTGAGAGATGGCATTGAGGACAGCCTTTCCCCGTATCCTTCTTTTCTTTCTCCCTCCCAGAGCTCAGGCCTCCTCCCAGCCTCTGTGACCATTCTATTACCCTCTCATTTCAAGGCCTGGATACACTTTTGAAATGCTAAACCTCCCTTTGGTTATAACTGACAGGGGAAAATACCATTAAAGATGCTGAGAGGAATAGATTAAATTAGCAGTTAAAAGAGAGACTGCTAATTAGTTGATTAATGTATTTGGTTCCTCCCCCTCTCAGCTATGCTGCCATAGTTAAGATTCCCTTTGGTGACAAGGTTCCCTGTCTATATCTATAAAACTTTTCTTGTTTATTTTATATTTTTACACATTTTCATCTATTTATGCAGTGCAGATTCATGCTTAAAAGCCACTCTCATTGTGAGTTGCATCAGCAGCTAAATCTACTGGTTCCTGGGGGCTAATTCTGTCACACAAAAGGCAGTGATAAAAGTAGGAGGGGCGCACTTTATTTAAGGGGAAGCATTGAAAAACATAATTAATGAGAAGATGACCTTGAAATCCACTATTACAGGACTGCTTTTAGAGCCTGTCCTACCATTCAGCTGTAACCATGGTGAGGAGGCTCCAAATAACCGGGTGATTTTCTATCATGTAAATACACCGCTGCTCTGAGTTGGGAGATTAACTTTAATCCCAGCCCATTATCAGCCTTAACTACTTTCTGTGAATTGGTGACATTTTTTTCTTAAACCTGATGTCACCATTGAAACACACACAAAAACCCTAAACTGTTTTTTTTTCTTATTTTCTTGGTTGCTAATGTGTGAAGTGTCATACTCTCTACAATGTGCAAATGCTATTGAAGCCTTTGAACAAGAACAGCACCTTTTAATTATGTGGAAAGCCTCTGAATTTCCCCTTTTTTGGAAAGCTTTTACGTCTCAGTTTCGAGTGACTTGCAAAAGCCGTTTCAGTTCTTCCCGTGAAGAGTTCAGCCTCCTTCAACTTCCAGTGATCCTTTTGCAATTGCCCTCACTCATTCTGATGTACCGTCTCTTGCTTACACAACAGTTGCAGTCACTATGTAAAAGACAGGTTCCCCAGGCTTTAAACACAAGATTACTTTTGCATTTGTCTGTATGTCTGTCAGCAAGTGTTAATGGTGAGCTTCATACTTCAGACCTAAAACAGGTTCACTGTAGGTATAGGGCCCATTTCCCTACGTGCACTTTTACAGTAGATTCACCTTTTTTGGCCTTTGATGTAAAAAGGTGTTCTGTAATAAATCCTCCTCTACTTCTGTCTAAAGTTCAGTCTTGAAAGGTGGTGTTTATGCACTTTCATTGTGTTGACTAACCAGAAAATATTTCACCTTCGCCTCTGCAGTGTAATCATAATGATGGGCATACTTTCAGCATCTCAGCCAAAGCCAAAATCATTTTTGTTGTTGTTGTTTTGGTGTGTTTGTCTGTTTTTTTTATTTAACAAAACCGCATCAATGACCACCTGGTTAAAACCGGGTCAAGGGGGAAAACAAAACCCCTATCTTTGGAGGACGCGACGGCGCGTCCAAATGACATCATCGTAGCAGAAAGACGCTCGGTGAGTAAGTAGTTTCGACTTGTGTTGAAAATGCGGACTTCAAACTACGCACCCGTTTTCAAATTGTGTTGATAGACCAAGTAAAACAAGAGTCAGGAATTGCTTACGAGCAATAAAAAAAAAAAAAAAAAAAAAATCACGTCATCCCCTCCGTCATTGAGGCGTCGTCGCGCCTGGCTGGGCATTTCACTAGTTCGTTGTCAGAACTGATGGCGCGGCTATTAGCACAAGCGAGCAAACAGTGTACCCCCCGCCGTCGTCCGATCCTCCTATACCGCCGGGCTGTGATTTTTTTCTGGCTACAACCCTGCAGAGAAAAGTACCCTTCAATCCACCATCTGGAAAGCATCTGATTGGCAAAGGCTTCATTTACAGCTTGACAATGATACCAAACACACTGCCAATGCAGCAAAAGCATACCTGCATAGAAAAACACACAATGGAACACTATCAGTAATGGATTGGCCTCCCCAGAACCTGGAGCTCAACATTATTGAAGCAGTGTAGGATCAGAACAATAAGTAGCCAAAATCCAGAGATTTCCATGTATGTTTGCACATGTTTCAATAAATCACATTTTCCTAGCAAAATGTAAAGAAATGAGTGGTGGCTCAAGACTTTTACATAACACTGTATGGCAGTGCTTATTTGATTATGTACTGTCTGAACTTTTGTTCATTTTCAAAAGAGGAAGTTGAGGGAAATCAGTGGACCAGTAGAAGTGAAGGATGAAATGATATCCTCAGGAATGATTTTTTATTTTTTTTTAATTCCTCCACCAGCGTTGTCTCCAAATGTGTAAGAAACTAGGCTTACTTAGAAGTTTTACTCTGAGCAGCGATTCTGCTGTCACATCTAGAAAACTGGCAGATGGGAAGTAACTGGGATACATTTGTAGTAATTTTTCGTTTTATATCATGAAAGTAAACAATATTTGGTTAGATACATTGGACAGTACCTGGACAGTTGGTATGTGTGTGTGTGTGTATTGAGGAGAAAACGTGGTAAGTGGGTGCTGGAAAGCAGAGAGGCCAGTGAGCAGTTGTCTGCAAAAGGAAATTTCTTTTTAATGCCAGACCGGGCACAGTCTCCCCTCTGTGGACGTCTAGAAAAAGGCTTCTTGGCAGACTTTGCCCCTTCATTAATTTTGACCAAATATTTACTGTGCATCACATGGGAAGCCTTACATCCCACTTTATTTTTTTCCAGGCCAGGTTTTGAACAGTTTGGGGCAATTTCTGTCCCATTTGGCTGGACTCGGGCCATGCCCCACTCAGCAGGCCCATGCTGGTGTCTCTGGGATTTTGCCACATGGCTCCACAGAGTCTTAACCTATGCTGTGGGAGCCACGTTTCACTTTAAGAATACCATCGCAGCCACAGTATGTGAACCTCCGTTACATATGCCCATACCTAAGCTTGCACACATTGACACTTCAATACTATGTGCTCTGTATTTACCCTTTTAACCTAAAGGGCACCAGAAGGAAATGTGCCAAGTTTCTGCGTTCAGATGTAACCATTGTACCCTCAGCTGAGTGCAATAAATGAAATTCCCTTTCAGCTTGCAGCTGTCTGAGATTTGCCACAGAATGTGTTTGGCTGAGCATTTAGAATAGCCCGCATAAGCAGTTAAGGTCATCAGCTTTGCTCTCAGAGACTGTAATGGAACACTGGTGCAAAGTAGACTTGTATCACTGTTGCAATCAAATAAATAACATTTAAAAAGCATTAGGTGCTTTTGGCCATGCTTGCCTCCATTCACTTTGGCATCTCTTCAGAGCTGTTCTTTTTCTTGGCATTAAGCCCACATGCCTTACTCCCCATGGCTGGGCTGTGCCAGCTGAGTGTGCTGGTCCCTCTTCCTCCTCACTGCTCCCTCAGCCCCTCCCATGCCTTCCCTCAGCTTTCTGCCCCCATCACAGTCCCCACATGGCTAGTGGCTGAAGAGAAATACTGCAGCCAGTCCAGAGAGTGACCTTGGGAAGAGAAGATCACCTGACCATATTGTTATTGACACAAAGCTAAGCAGGAAGCACTTTCCTAAATTAAATTAAGCATACAGTTTTATTACTCTGCTGTGCTGTTCCCATCAAAAAAAAATGTTCATTATTCATGCTCGAATGCTTGAATTTAACTATAGATTTGTTTTCCAAAACACTGAACACTTGGTTTTGCTCAAATACAATTGTATTAATCATTTGAGAATTTCGAGTCGAGCAGCTCGTGGAAGAAAAAGTCAGCAGTGAGATATTCACTGTCCCCTGTTGGGAAATAAATGTACCAGTGTATTCAATTACCCCTGCTTCTCCTATCCTGCTGTTGTAGAAAGCTTTGATGTATCCCTGAGATCACACTGGTCAAACCTCATTAAAAACTGGCAATGCTGGAAAACAACAACAAGAAGTAATTGCCCAGTCTTGCTCCCTTGTGCTTCTTTTCCGTCGTCCCCCCCCCCCCCCCCTTACTCGAAGCCTTGACTGTGCTCCTTAATAGAAGGTCTAAGCCTGTCATCTGCACTCCATATTAATTACAACTCTTTTCCTGGGGTATCTGCACTGCTGATGGAATGACATCTTTGACACCGGCATTCACGAGAAGTATGAGCCAGGTTTTCTTCTCAGGTCATCACTGTGAATATGCGGGGTCAACTTGAGGAGCCTGCGAGTCTGCTCAAAGACTCACACAAACACACACATTGTGAATAGATTGATAGATAGATACCAGACAGACTGACACACATGCATGCAGACAGACGGAGTCTTTGCTTGCATCCACACTGCTCTGTTCAGCCCATCTGCCTGTGGTCTCCAGAGCCAATTTGACAGGCAGCATCCTAACAAGCATTCCAGTCTTTTCCACTGCAGATTTCCTCCTCTTCCCAGTGAATTGATATAATAAAGAATAGCTATTACACTTATCCTGCAGGAATGAGATCTGCCCTCATGGCCTTCTGCAGAGTTTGACAGGTTTTGTTTGTGTCTAATGACACTGACTCTAGCAGATTGGCATCAGGAGGCGCTGCAACTCATCCACAATTGTGTCCCATGGGTGCCTGTTGAAAATTCATTATTATTTTTGTGTTTTTCCGTCGCCACATCTTTTCACATTTACTCCCCCTTGTTATGTTGCCGACAGTATATGTGAAATTACTTTGGATATTTAAATTGTGGGAGCAAAGCTCAGTTTGTAACATTTATAAATAAGTTTTTGTTCAGAGACACACAACAAAGATTTTCTTGTCGTCAGTTCTATCATACTTGTGTCTGTGCCTGCTATCTACAGCCTGGTGCAGAAGTTGAAATCCTGCTCCTATTGTCTTAGTTTCAGATGGGGGGGCCCCAGAGCAGGATGAGCTCCAGCCTCCCAAAGGAGTACTTTGCTATGCTGTCTTACTCTCAACCTGGCCCGCATTGCAGGGGGATGCGCCAGGATGCGTTTCCCAGCTGACACAGTCAGGAACTCGGGCTGGCGCTTCAGGCCTTGAGGCCTCCGCTAGTTCGTGTCCTGATGAGTGATAAGTGTGAATATCCTAGAGCGTTGGAAGTTATGCTAGTAACCCTTGGCCCTGAGCAAAGGAAGGAGAGCGGCTTGTTTATGGTATCATCAGCTGATTTGTCACCACTTTATTGCAGATGAGAACGAGCAACAGGATGATCAAAGGCAACAACAGTGATAAAGGGACTCTGAAGGATCGTAACAGTTGATTAGGCCGTGTTTGCGTGAGCTGTAAACTGGAGCACGTAGGGTGGAAGATAACAAGTAATTAGTCCGACTTTTCCAGGCATATTTTCCATGTTTACCATATTGTTTTTAAATGAAATTAATAGGAATCGACTGGATAAATTGTAGCGGGATCCTCTGACACACATAAGCAGAATGTTTTTTTTTCTCCTCAACCTTGTTCAGAGTGTTGTGTAGGGTTTGCAAACTGCCAGTTTGTAGTCAAATATCAATGGGAGCGCTGTAATCATCTGTGTATTAGTTTCTATAGCAACACATATACAGACAGACAACCCAATAGTGTGGTGTTGTGTATAAACTCATAGATACTGTTCTCCTGGTTTACTTGTATTAAGAAAGCACAAATTTGGACAGAGGTACTTTTTTTTTTTTTTTTTTTGGAAACTGATAACTTCTCTCAAGTGTTGATGTGGTCTAAGCAAGGTAACCATACCCTGTTGTGTTTGGTAAATGGAGACAAAGAGATGAGGAGAGAAGGAGGCCATAAAGATATCCATCATCCCCCTCCATCACCCCACCTCTGGAGCCCCATACACATTCGCACACACAGGGCTCTAATCCTGCCTCTTAGGAGTGTAAGCGATAGCCTTGTGTAACATTAAAAACAGGTCTGATCTGATGCAACTGGCAAAGTCATTCATGCATCGCATTCCAGGGTGGGATTCTGAGGTTGAAACGGTAAAAGATTCAGTTTCACTTTCCTGTTAATGTCATCTGATCAGCAGGAGTACAGTACCTCGCCTTTTCTCTCTGTTTCCGTCTCTCCCACTTATCTCTGCCCCTCTCTCCCTTATCGTCTCTAATTCAACAGAAAAGGGTGCCTTTTCTTTTGTGTTAAGTCATTCATTGGCCAGCCCTGTCCCGAGCAGGCGTGGCTCCCGTGTACGCCTGGCTGCCCCGAGGGACACACCCTCTGCTCTTATCTTTGCCATAAATCCTTCTTAAGTCCCCTAATCACAGATTAATGGGACTGTAGATAAAAAGTGCCCTACTGTGCTTGGCCTTCCTTATCACGGATCCATATTCCATATCTCTACCACTGCTCAGCTGGACATCTGATATGGCTTGTGATGATATGGCTAAGGCTCCTGCAACAGCTTTCAATTTTAGTGTCGTCTTTATGATATTCTGTGGCCTTGCGCATCTTTATGGAGGAAATTAAACTTTGCCGCAGCGTCACTCATATAATCAAATGAAATCCGACGGTGGGATCCTTTGTTCTGTGGCAAGTAAATGACCCAACATTGTGAAGTTGTTTTATCACTCAAGGAAGTAGACACATTATCCTGTCTCCCTTCCTCGGGGGACCAGACTGACAACAGATCTAAATTGCTTCACTGTCCTTCTCCCTTGTGAGTACTCTGGGGTAAAGGGCAGGTGCCTGGCTCCCTTCCTCTTCCTCACACTCTGTGAAGATAGTAGCCATGGAAAAGAGCTGTGAGAGACAAAGGCACATTTATTTTTGAAGTTAGGGAACTCACTAGACCAGAACTGAATACTGAGGCTTGGTGATTGTTTTACGACTTTCTGGCTTGTCTTTCTTCTTCCCTTCAGCCCTTCATATAGGGATTTATTCAATGGAGCATGATGAATAAAAAACGCTCTACACATACTGCTGTCTGTGGGGTACACAAGGTTTTAGTGGTCTGGTGTCAATGGACAATAATAATAATAATAATAATAAAAAAAATCCATAGTAACCTTTCTGCATTTTTGGTATTCAAGTGGTCTGACAGGAATCTGGATTCATGCTCCTCCTCTAGATAATGTGTTTATGATTTTGTAGCTCATGTCAGCTGGTTTTGGCCAATCACCGGGCTTTTCAGCACAAAGAAGGTAACTAGTATAAAGAGCTAAAAAATAAATAAAGTTTTGAGGACATAGGGCTCAACTAGTTGAGCAGAGGACTTTCACCTGGGCAACAATGGTTTCAATCCTGTGTGAAGCCAGAAACAGGCACAGACTTTCTTCCAGTGCATGTTAAGTATATGCTTCTGTAGTGGAAGGGGCTGAAGTTTTGTTTTTTTTTCCCCTTTAAATTCTGGCTTTTTTCATTCTTTTTTTTTTAAATTAATGAATAACAAATAATAAAAATGTAATTTCCCCTTTTCTAGATTTCTGCCAAGTGCAGCTTAAATTCAAAGGATAAAAGTGTTAAAGAAACGGCTCAATCACAGACCAGCTAACCTGGTCTGCTTTTTAGGTTGTTTTTTTCTTGTCTTGAGGCTGCTGAGAGTCAAGGTCGATGCCGGGTCTTCCTCTGCGTTTTAAGTCAGAATACTTAGATTGATTGCCGGCTCCCAGAAACGTAAGAATTGTTGCACCTCATTACTTTAGGCCTTTTCTTGTAGTCTGGGCTATTAACACTGGTGGTAAATAGTCACAAATAAATTAATTAATCTCTATCATCTCTTGTGATGGTTGTGGTAGTTTACACCAGTAAATTTCAGCACACAAATAGTTCCCTGCTCATATATATATATATATATATATATATATATATATATATATATATATATATAGAT
>JAVDPK010017773.1:0-11966 GCA_034780415.1 Cichlasoma orientale | reverse complement strand
CACACACCTCGATATATATATATATATATATATATATATATATATATATATATATATGCAAAACAAGCCATCAGAGCACAGGAGAAGCATTTTACTTTCACATGTAAGTTAACTGATACATGTAAATATATCTATTAAAATCCAGTTAACTACTAACAGAAGAACTCTAAGGACAAAATGCATGTGCGAGACTTCCTTTGAAAGATCATATCTTCTAAGCATGTAGGCAAAGTAGAAAAGAGAGAAAACATCTGATAAAATACTGAACTCTGTTTTTTAAAGGGCAAAGGGGCAGCATGTGAGCTAAACGTCAGTTCAAACGTCTCCTAAAATAAGTTTCTCTCTTGCTTCATTTATAATTACTCACCTCTGAGTGACAATAACTAGATGATGATCAATACCGGGACAATGAGGATTTCCAGATCCTATCTTTGTCTTGTCATCCACGCCTGCGTGGAGTTTCAGACCTCTAGGGGAAAGTATATCTGAGATATTTACTTTGAACAGCTTTGCACCACTTTGAGCTTAAACAGGCGATCTAAATCGGACCGGCCTGAACTGAACCTGACTCGGGGTGAACTTCTGGCCCCGCATTTGCCACCTGGGTGTGTTAAACTAACCCAGGAAATGGCTCCGATTTAAGGGTTTTTCTTAGTCGACAGCAGGAAAATGACCGTAACAAACAAACATCTTCCGCCCATTCGAGTCAGCGAAGTGAAGGCTGACAAACAGCAGGGACGCGTGGTTGGCTGTCAGTCGGGGTGTCTCTGTCACTTTAAATTACTGCAGGACGCGTCCTCGCACGGCGAGACGAGCAGCGGTTCAGGGGGGCCTTGCAGCGTGAACGCAGCCATGAAATCGCTTCTTCTCCTGAATGCTGTTTGTGGAAATCACATCAGCGTGACAAGTGCAGCAAACACTGACTGATCAGCCGGAGTGCATATACATTAGACCACATATGTTCACACAGAGAGCACTCGCTGACATGTTCTCTGGGTAATGAGTTATCATAAAGCTGTCCTCCTACACGCCGACTCTAAGTAGGAACAGCAGCAGCAGCAGCAGAAGAACCTAACTGAGATCAGACTGGATCACAAACATCTGCCGACATGGAAGAGCGACAGTTGTTCCAGCTGATGTTCTTTCGGGTGATCAACCTCTAGCAGCATCACAGCGAGGAAAACAAATAGAAAGCAGTGACAACTGCTCTTAGAAAACAGCTGGAGCATGACGGCTCAGCCCTGTATGTTCAATAAAAAGGTGTAAATAGAAACCACAAACCCTCTCAGCGGCGATCACTACTGCCCTTTTTCTAAACCTTTAGCAGATTATGGTTTTCAAAAAAAGCAGTATTCCCTCTGCTTCTGGTACTGCTGCAGCCTTCTGTTTTAGCAATCATTTAACATGCTAATACAGCTGAAATCACAACAACTGCACTTTAATCTGCATGGCGATCAAGCGGCAACCTCTCAGCAGATCCTCCAGTGGCCACTTGAGGCGGCCTCCAAATGTGAGTCAATCCCCACAGACTCCCATGTTAAAATGTCCCAACTTCACAGCAGAAAAATGGTTGCAGGAGGCGCTGCACCAAGAACCTCCTTGCGACTGTTTTGGTCATTAGCACATTAGAACATTTGCCTTCCCACCTTCAGTGGTAAGGCAAAACCTTCAGTGGTAAGGCAAATGTACTCCATTTCTGGTTTGTGCCGCATTTTTCAGTTTCACTACCGCTCGGCGAATAGCTGGGGAGTGTTTGTTTTGTCGAGCTGTGGCCACTGTGACCGTCCGCCTACCTGCAGATTTCGTCCGACGGTTTCCTCTCCTTTTGACTTGGCGCATGCCAGCTGCTCCCTCAGCATCTCCTGCCTCATGTGGATGGCCTGCAGTGCCTCCTGGATGTCGAAGAAGTTCTCCTGGAGGTGTCAGAGACAAACATGCTTACATGTTTTGCTTCTGGACACAGTTCAAAGGGACCTACTGTAGATATATGTCTTCAAAAAGTTGGTAAAGATCCAGTTCTTGGTTCAGAGAGTTCACATTTCTTTAAGTTTCATTTGAAAATTGTTAGTTGGTTTTCAGTCAAGAAGAAATGGAAATTGCTTGGGTGGAGAGTTTGTCTAAGCGAATAACAAAAGAAGAAATAAAATTCAGTCTTTTATTATGAAAGTACAAATGCTATCCCTCCCACAGAAGCCCCACCCACCTACTGTTTGGGAGGGGCAGCCAATCAGAAGAAAATTGATTTAAAGAAGGAGGAGCTAAAACAGCTTGCTTTAGACAGTGTCTAAAACAAGATCTAGAAGTATGTTTTCGGAGCTGAACTCTTTTCAAATTGACACCCACAGTTTTGCTGATATTTTTAAAAAATAACATTTCAAGGTTAGATTTATGTTGCTCCATCCACATGAACTCCACATGATCAGATACAGCAGATCAGCAGAGCACAGGTCAAAGGCACTTTTCTGGGAATTTTGAGAGAATAAATTACACATTAACTTATAAATGCTATTACTCAAGGTTTCTTCTAGTATTTAAAAATAATAATATTAAAAAATATTTTTAAAAAATCCTGGCATTGTAGAGAAGCCTTTGAAAGAAACAACATTCAAGTTATTAAATTAAAAAAAGAAGAGCAGTTTTACTCTATTTTTAATCAGTTTGAACTACATTTTATGACTTTTATTTATTATTTTGTTAATATATAAATAACTGTAACCACTTTCCTTCATTTTTCAGTTTAAAAAGTAATAATATATAAGTAAATATTATTTATTTAAAAAAGAACTAGTATTACTGCTACTTCTTTCTACGTCTTCTGGTTATTGGATTTATCAAAATCTGCACTATATGATTACTTCCTTTGATTTGTTTATTAATAGACACAGAGGGCTTTTTTTCTCCTCACTTCTGCAGGAATTCCCCCCTCTTTAGGAGCTCAGAGTAGTTTTTGTGAGCAGGTGTCGGCTCATCTGCAGCTCTCGGGTCCCAGCTGAGTGTGCATCAGCCACATGTTTTCGATCAGTGGTCTACACACTGAGAGGAGCCATTCAAAGGCAACTCTCTGAGCCAACTGTGTCAGGAGAGGAGCACTGAGAGACTCCTTTGTACTACGTTCAAGGGTGATGCTGCTTCGCCCTTTCAGTTGCTCACAGAGGAGCTCCATCTGCCATCGCGCCGTGTCTTTACATTTCACACATTTTGAATATTGGAAACTATCCAACAAGCAATGTCAACATTATCACAAAGAATCAAAAAGGAAAAGGGGTCTAAGACTTGAGTTTGAGGCAATTCTGGTCATCGTGTTTTCAAATGAACCGGTAAATTTTGTGAATATGAAACATTTCTGTAGCACTCACAGGTTAATTATCATCAATATCAAGTAAACGGGATTATTTTCGCATTTTTTAATAATTACTTGCTCAGACACTTTCAAAATTATAAAAATGTAGAGGACAGTTCTTGAGAGCTGAAGATATCAATGTTTTGTGCAAAAATGGTCCAAAACTCCAAATATATTCAATTTGAAATCCGCTAGGATAAAACAAATTAACACTTTTTTGCCAACTTCAAAATGGACTGTAGCACATCTTCCCTGACTTTCTCATTGCCTTGGTGGATGTCTCTTCCTGTTAGGAGATGGTTCTTCCTCCCCACAGTCGCCAATTGCTGCTAATATGGGATCATGCGATTGTTGAGGTTCCTTCTCTAAAATTGTAGGCTCTTTACATTACAATACAAAGCACCTTGAAATGACTTATGTGAAATGGCACTATCGGTAAATCATGCAATGGCACAAAGAAAAGATTGACATAACTTAGTTTCTACGGAATCAACAGCTGTAATAAGACCCTGTTTGGCATTTTTGATTTGGGGAAACAGTTCAGAGTTAAAATAGTCTCCTGATTGCTTACGGGAAACGGAGACATCAGGATGCAAAATGACAAAAATCTGACCTTACCTCTGTTTTAATCCTTTTAGGTGACGGTTCGTCTCTGTCGCCACAGCGAGACCTGCAGAGAAAAGTCATAATGCACACTGTTACTTCCCTTCCAACTGCTCACATCCAGTTTTCATGCTGAGAATTCACAGAGCTGACATTTTATCTGGAGAAAGCTTCGCCTTTTTGAAATGAAAACAGCATAAATGCCAAGAAATGTGGACACATGATTCATGATGGGCTTAGGCAGATGGTCACACGTGGGTCCAATAAATGTCGGCTCACGTTAACTTTAAAACAAAAGCACTTAAATCGAAAGTCAGCTTCAGTGAGGCTCTTACTTGCTGGTGCGGTAGGTGTATTTGTAGGTGACTTCTCTGGAAATCTGCCGAGCGAGCCCGAACAGCTCGTCGCGGCGTGTCAGCAGAGCCATGTCCCTCATACAGAGCTGCGCCGCTGCCTCGTTCACCGTCAGCTGTGGGCCACACACAAATGAATCAGGTTACACAGAAAGATCCCACAGGACAACTTTAACCAGAGAAATGTGCCGTTCATCCACCTCATGAAGTGTCAGGTGTTTGCCGTCCCTCCTCTTGGAGTCAAAGCGTCCATAGATGGCGCTGTACTTCCGGATCTCCTCCTCCCGCCGCGGGTCGTCGTCACTCATTTCAAAGATGTGTCCGATCATCTTTGCCAGTTTCTTGTTGTTCTTCAGCTGCTCTTTGACCTCAGCCAGGTCTGTCTTTGGGAGTCCGGGTGCCATTCTGTCCACGCACTCCATGACTGACTGCACAGCCGCAGCGTCCAGAGCTTCTAAAGCTTCTCTGGGAGAAGATGGGGAGCCGAGGTCTGACGGCGACAGGCTGTGCTCACTGTCGTTGCTGTGGCCCGACCAGAACCGAGCCTCACTGCTGCCCTGCAGGGGCGACCCGGCTGATACTTTGTCCCTTGCCACATCCAGCTTCCCCGGGTCGGAGCAGGCAGCGGCGATGGCTTTGGGCATCTTGACGCTTGCTGTGCTGGCGCGGTCCTGAGCGCTGAGCAGCGTGGGCGAGCCCTCGGGCAGTTTGTACACAGGTATGCTGCAGACAGGCAGCGATGTCAGCGGCTGGTTGAAGATGGCGGGGTTGGTGACCCAGTCTCGCAGCGCCTTCTGCAGGCGGCGGACGTGCAGCGGCTTGCTGGCCATGCCGACGAGGGCCATGATCTCCAGGAACTCCTCCTCGCCGGCCTCGCAGAGCTGCTGCACGTCGTCGCCGCCCTGCTGGATGAAGGCCTCGTAGTAGTAGAGCAGGTTTGCCCGCTGCAGGATCCTGTAGAGCTGCAGCTCACCCAGGGTTCTCGGCAACACCGCCGCCATACCTGAGAGAGGACAAACAGAAGGCCAAAAGGTCACTCAGTCGCTAAGCTAAGTTAATGGGATGCAGCTGCAAGATATCGATCTGAAAATCAGTACAATAATATGCTAAACCGTTATTTTAATCCTTAACAGCTGGAAAATGATTGCACCAAAACTGCCAAATTAAAATAATAATAATAAAAAAAAAAGAGTACAAGAAGACACATAAACAAATATTGGAAAATAAATTTAGAATATAGAGGAATTGATACAAATGAAAATAAATACAAAAGCAAAAAAATACAGATTAATACCACATTTTATCAAATTCTTTTTTGTGGTGCACTAAATGTTGTATTATTTACTTAATAACTGACAGGCTCAGTGGAATGGAGGACTGACACTGCCAAAATTAAATACACATAAAAAGAAGACAGAAAAAATAAATATTGGAAAATAATATATAAATTGTTTCTGTTTAAATTTAATTATAAAAGTACCTTCATTATACTCTGTAAAAAGGGTAGATATAATAAAATAAAGCTACAACCTACACCTTTGCTGTCAATAATTTGAGTTCTTTCCATTTAGTTAATTTGTTTTAGTTGTTGTTAATATAGAATTTAAAAAAATTGGCAGTTTTGGTCCTCCATACTTGGGCACGATCTTCCTCAAAGTTAAAAACGTAAGTTAACAGTTTGCGGTTGTTCTGTAGGATCGAGTCCTTGAAAAACTTCAGACATAGAAATGTCAGACCAGTCATGTTCTGACTGAGATCCTCCTGCTGAGTGCCAAATGGTGAGAAACACCAATCTGCCCTTTAAGGAGAAAACAGAGGGGGGAAAAAAATAATCTTTCTCTTAATTAGCAGACACTAAAACTGAAATGAGAACATGAGTGTTTCTGACCTTGAAGACAGAAAAACTGAAGTCAGATTTGTCACTTAAATTTGCAAAGACATCGTCATCAGCTGAAGAAGATAAAAAATGCAACAAAAAAAAAAAGAGCCCACGGTAAGTATAAATATGCATTTTTAAAAATATGTTACACCTGATTCCTCATATGAATTACCTGCTGTTTGATTCTGTGAACAATGCACACGAACAACATTTTGACAGCGCTTGTTATCCTCGGCAGGTGCAGGAGTTCGGTTTATCGGGCCTCTACAGGTGTGTGAAAAGGTGAAATTTGACTCCCTTTTCTGGCAAAAAGCGCTGATAACACAAACAGGTTTTGCTTTGCCCCTGTTTACCAAACCTGTCTATATCCAAGTGTCTCAAATAAAGACCTACAAGTTAAAACCAACAAAAGGAGTAGAAATAAAATGAAATGAGTCCAGTAAAATTAATAAAACCTACAAGCTATAACTAAAACCTACTCTACCAAACACCCATAATACAATCAAAAATGAGGTAAAATCATAATTAAGACCAGATGCAGGTGCGTAGGCAGCTCATTTAGTCATTTGGTAAAAATATTTGTGGAGCTTGTGTCATATTTTGCTTGAATCCACATTGTTATTAGTTTTAGTCTACAGCATCCCACAACACCGATCCTGGCTTCTCTCAACTGGCTCCCAGCGTGCTTTAGAATGAAAATTTAGGGAGACAAAGCAGAAATGTTGACCACATATGAGCCAGCTCTCAGCCTCTGATCCTCAGGTGGGTCCTTTAGGCTGCTACAAAGTGGAGACTTAAATCTAAAGACCCCTACACGAGCAGATCAGTGGCTTCCTGTATTCTGTATTCACATCAACAACTTTTTTTTCCCCATAAAAGCTGGAAAGCATCGCTGAACGAGCTAAACAAAAATCTTCTAGCGTACCAGACGGCTACAACCCGGCCATCCAACATACAATATCAGGATGGAGAAGGTACAGGAACTATGTGAGCTTCAAAAGGATCATTTATGAAAAGGTGGAGCCCAGCCTGTCCCTTGCTTTCACCATTGTGCCTTGTTTTTCCTTTTTTAAGCTGGAAATCAAGAAGATACAGCTTTAAAAAAAAAAAACCCAGGAGGGTGAATTGTACACATAACTATGTGAGTGTTGAAACTTAAAAACAGCCTTGTGTTTATGGGATGTTGCCATTTAACCATCTGTTTACCATTTTTTAACTCTCCTGCTGAGTTTTTACTGTTATTTTGGAATTTAATCTTTTATTCTTATTTATTACTGACATTTTAAGGGTTTTTTCTTGTTTTTTTTTTTTAAAGCTTTTTCTTAACTTTACCTTTGTTTGTTGGGCTTTTCCCTTCTAATTTACCCTCTGAGCTTGCTTGCCAAAGCACTTTGCAAACTCTGTTTTCAAAGTTATTATTACAGTAATAAAATGTAGAAAAGATGTTATTTTTGAATTGCTGTTTTAGCTCCAAATGTGGGCCTACAAACATCTGCGGATCCCTGTGAATAAACTCCTTCTGTCGGCCCACTTGCTGTCCCGATGGCGCCACTCGCTCGGCCTCTAATTTCAAAGAAATTATCAAATCTCGTCACTTGCCATCTCAACTTGAGAGAACGCACAAGCGGAGCTCAGAAACGGGCTTGTTTTTCGACTCTCCCTGCGTGCATGTGAGGCCCTGCGGAGGCCTGCAGCTAACAGAGGAGTGGCAGTCAGCAGGCCTGCGTTGCTGGGAGGACCACATGCCTCTCTCCACCCCTGCAGGATGTGTAGGTGGTGGGCTCGCCTCGCCCAGAATAGGCTCAGAGAGCCTCAGCCCAGGGAGCCAGGCAGGCAGGCGTCAAGTGAGCAGGGAGAATGACAAAAGCTGCCTGAGACAAAATGACTAAAACCATCCTCTATACAATATGTGGATTTATTTAGTAGAATCTAAGTGATCGCACAGATTTCAGAGGTCACTATGACTCAAGGTCACCTCCAGAAGAGCTTCTCTAACTCAGTTTCCTTCTATAAAAATGAGTTTCACACAAACAACCTAATAATTCATAAAAAGAAACAGAATCAAAATTTTTACTACACCTGGTGACCTTAAACTCACAAACGCTGCAACATCTGACACCCCTGTCTACGCAAACGACCAACTGAATAATAACAGTGTCACTTAGCAAACCTGTAAACATGTCTAGACTAGAGCGAAGACGGCGCTTTTTGCTCCTTCTGCAAGCAGGTCAGCGTGCGTCTGGTCGTAGAAATCCCTCGATTTAAACAAATAAAAATAGATTTTTGCTGAAGTGAAGGTTGGAACAGCGGGACAATTATGGGTGGTAATTACAGGTAATTAAAGGTCACAAGTGCTGCATCACATCCACTATAAAACTGAAAAAAATGTGGATATAATATGCGATGTGAAACTCGAGAAATCATTTCGTGAGAACGACTTCTCAGTGTACTCGCTTTCCATTTATATCACCTCGAGGGCTCGCGCTAGCCTTTCCTTACAACCACCGTGGCTTTAACAGAAAGTAATGACGCGGCAAAACTCACTGTGTCGGGTAAGGGATGCACTTTCTACTGAAAATGTGTCGGTTTCCAATCCTTCAATGACAGAAAGGTTGTTTATTTAAGCTCGATGTGAACAAAAATGACAAAAAGTGAAACCAAACGTTCACGTTTACGAGGAACTCTTAAGCTCCTCTTTTAGTGCTCATAAAAGCTTCTTATGTTATGAAACCGGCAAATATGACTGCGTTTGAATAAGACTGGTCTTCAAATTTGTTTATGAGTCAGAAGATCCTGATTTGACTTGTATCACATCCAAAAAAAGACATTTGTTTTTATTTCTTACAGCTGCTTTAACTCTTTCTTGTTGGTTGTGACGTGCTAAACAAAATAAACTTCATTACTTTGTACTCTGAGAAAAGGCGCAAACAAATCTTGAGACTTTAAGAAGGCATCTGGATCGTTCAACTCCGGATCTGCAGACGTGCACCCACCGCTCCACTTCAGAGCTCATCTGCATGCGAATCTGTAGGCGAGGGGTTTTTGCTGCTGTACGTTTTCTGGTTGCCGTCTGTAGTCTGAGTTCTATTAAACAGGATTTGGCTGCAAACAGGTGTGCACAAACTCAGACGTCCTGGCCTGGATGTTTGCCAAAAGTCCCACAAAAACTCTCTGTTGCCCGCAGCAACAATGGGCACCACTTTGGAAAAAAGAAAAAAGTTTGGTATTATGCATTACTTGTTACATTTTTGATCTCTTAACATCCACCACGTCACCGGTGACCCATCTAAGGTTAGCGTCCAGTTAGCGTCCAAGACATTTTACTGTTTGGCTCGTGGAAAATCTTTCCAGAGAGACTTCCTCTGAAAGGTAAAATCATCTAGTTTCTGAAACTTAGCCTAAAACAAAATCCAACTCAAACTATAGATGGATGTTAAGAGGTAAAGTTATTTACTCCCAACTACTTCTCACTTTACTTGCGTCTTATTCTGAAAAGCTCAGTCCCACACACTGACACAAATCCTGATCCTAAATCTAACACAAGGCCGGCAGCAAGGCTGAAAAACAGCCCAAAGAGCACCTTGGTGATTCTGCCATAGAAACTGGCACAGGTAGAAAGGGGTGGCTACGATGCTGCAAGCCCAACTGCTCATTTCTGCTTTTTGTTCCCTGTTGAAACTAAAGCTGCTCAGCTCTGCAGTTCTTCCCTGCCAGCTACGTGCTAGCATGCCGTCTCGTCTCCGCTGTTTCTGCGCCGCCACATTTTTGTCCTTTTGTGCAATGAAAATAAAAGTAATCTCCACAGAAAAACGCTATATTTGATGTGTGTTTTATAGCTGCCTGTCATGCAGATAATTGAGGAACTTCTCATAACTGTTTGATTAGTAAGTGTAATGTGATTACAGTAACATAACACTCCCCAGATCAGAGCTGCGCCAGCTTGCAGCAAAGCTTTCTGAGGAGCAAACTCCCGCCATGCGACTGTGACCGACCAATCAGGCGCCAGACCAGAGGAAACAGCTGTAACACTTCCAACATCCCACAGGTGCGGCGACGCGGCTATCCGCGCGCCACGCGGTGACGTATTGACCGTCTCTTTACCGCGTTTTCAATAAACACAAGCACCGTTAGTGTGCGGCGTCTTTAAACTCAGCTTTATTTCATATATTTTAACATTTCAGGAAAGAATCGGCTCGGATTTCAGGATTTCTTTCATCGCGAATAATCCAAACCGCACCGCCGCGTGTTAACGATGAACCTCAGCTGTGGGTGGATCATCTCAGACGTGCTCTCGGTCAAAGTTTTGGGTGTCGTCTTCCCCTCGTCCTGTGTTTATATTAGCCTAACCATAGCTCTGTAGCTACCCACAAGGTAGAACTTCAATAAATGTTGACTAACCCTAAAAACATCGCTGGCACTTAGCTTTCTGTGTTTGTTGCATGCCTGTAATGTAACATCTGGGAAAACAGCCACGCTGATTTTATTGGAGCTGAAAGAATCTGGACCGGTTTTAACTCTCAGCTGTGCCGCAGCGTTTGTCTGATTTTGGGGGGGAAAATAAATGGCTAAAGACGCAAGACTCGACAAGCAGATTCTTGTATTTTGAGGAGTTTTCGAAATAAGCATCGTCTAGGCTTGCATTTAATTTTGTTTTTTTCCCTAAAACATGTGTCTGACTTCATCTGAAGACGCATGTGTTACACTCATTTGTACACATTAAAAGTTAAGGAAGGAAAATCTAGTCTCAACTTGTGCCAGCCAGTCCCAAAACAGCACTTAGGGTGCATTTTAAATTAACAGCACGTATTAAGAGCCAGTTTTTGCTCCAGATTTATTTAAGGCAGTGAGTCTGTGTTACCTTAATACCAGCAGTCGGTGCATTTTAACTCCATTCAGGACCACTTGAAAAACAAATGTGTACTTTAGATTTTTTCTTTTTTTTTTTTTTTTTTAGGTGATTTTCCTTTGATGGGTCAAAACCTCTCTGTGGAAAAACCCTGGTTAACTGTCTAAGCTGTGTTATCGTGATGGTCGTATCCACAACCACACATCTGAAGCAGTTTGACAATATTCATTCAGACTCCACGTTCATGGAAATCAGACACAGATAAAGTTTTTCACTCCCACCTTGTTCTCACGTTTATATTCATTTTGCCGCCGCTGAAGCTGTAAAGCCACCGGTTTAATTGATTTGGTTCGTTTGTGTTAGCACACATTAGGACACTCCACTGTATGGTACACAAAGGTGTGCACATTTAGGTTTCATTGGTTTGTCACGAAGTTGCACTCATTTTTTTCCCCTCGATCTTCTTGAGTTGTTTGTCCTCTCTGGTTCAAGTGAAAGAAGTGGAGGGTGGAGGTGCTTTAAACGCAGAGGCCAACCAAATGGACTGAACCATCTGCAGTGACCGCAGGGGAGAGAGTGTTTTTTTTATATTAAATGTTGTATGTTTTGCATCACACACACACCACACTACTAAACACATAGCATATTGTGATGAGGTTTATTGTTGCGTTAATATTTTCAGTAGTCAGGCAGTAAATATTGTGTTACCATATTGCACTTCACAGTGACCTAAGACTATTAGTCAGTTTTTAGATATACAAACATTCATCGTTTTTGCACATGAGCTGTACGGTCTCTCACTGGAGGCAGCTCGCTGTGGACTCGTGCACGCTGATCCGTGTCGCGCGCTCAGTCTCTCAGCGCGTGGAAGCAGCAGCTGCGCCGTCAGATGCAGCAGCACTGAAGAGCGACGACGGGCAGCGTTTCGCCATTCAGCTTGGTTCA
>JAVDPK010017772.1:0-11967 GCA_034780415.1 Cichlasoma orientale | reverse complement strand
ACACACACACACACACACACACACACACACACACACACACACACACACACACACACACACACACACACACACGTTACTTTGCCCTCTCTCCCTTTAATGCTACCTACCTATTCTTCATCTTGCTCCTGCTTCTTGTTCAGTTACATGCTTGCTCCACGTTAATCTGTGATTGTTATTTTATCCTCGGTATGTTTATATGCTCATGTTTATGTGTATGTGTTGTGGACCTCTTTCTATTGTGGCCTCTCAGCCCGGTCATGTTTGTAAACGAGAACTGGTTCTCAAACATTTTACCTGGTAAAATAAAGGTTAAACAAAAATTAAGACTGAAGCATCAATTAATGGTAGGACGTCTTTGAGCAGTCTAGTAGGAATGGGGTCCAAGTGACATGTTGATGGTTTGGAGTCAGCTCAGAAAGATCACTTGGAGAGAAAGAGTCTAAACAAATACTGGCAGTACTGAGAGCAGCCGAACATAAAGACATATCTTTGAGATGGTTATGAATAATCCGGACTCTGGGACCTTGATTTCCAAAAGCAAAAAGCTTGTAGCTCTTTTCCTGAAGACGTGACTATCCGGTGGCTCTGGATGAACTTGTTAAGGACTTTCTTTGACAATCCTCTCAAGACTGCAGTCATTCTTGTTGATTGTGAACCTGTTCCTGCCACATTTTTACCTTTCAGTAAACTTTCCATTAATATGCTTTGGTACAGGACTCTGTAAATAGACAGCTTTTTCAGCGATTACCTTCTGTGGCTTACCCTCATTCTGGAGGGCGCCTATGCTCATCATCTGGACACGTCTCAAGTCGTCCCCCATGACTGTGGTTGTATTTCCTGAACTAGATTGAGATATACACAGAATGTATACTGTTTGAATGAGTTGAGATTTATTTATTTATTTTAGAACTGTGGGCCATCATTCTCCAGTTTAAATACATGATGGAAGATGCTGAACTTTTTATTCATTTCTTTGAGACACGTGTTTGATTTTGGCCTTTTTGTGAATAGTATTCCTTTTACTTTCCTGTCTTGATGTGCTCCACGCTCATTTCACCATCAGTCCGGTACCAGTGCTGCTTGTGTAGCTACAGTCGGCCCTCTGTGGTTTCTTTCAACACTGGCTGTGTACACCTGGTTTATGTCCAATGTCAGAAAATCTCCCGACATTCTATGTTTGTGGTTATCGTTTAGAAAAAAATACATTCAACTCCAAATAAAGCAAAATGAAAACAGCAGTATATTAAAAAAAAACAACAGTATATAACTCCCAGTCCAAAACCACATATATTCCCCTTCCCTTCCTTTTTGATCATTCCAGTCATTCCAAGCTCTTTCTAAATCCACACAGAGAGCTCGTCAGAGCAGAGAAGACATCTAGATCAGTGAGGTTTAGACTCTCACGGCGGCACTGGTAAGACCACCCGTAAGGATCAGATAAGTATATGTGGCAAGCCTGGCCTAGCTCAGCATGGCATTTGGAATTACACTGATGTTAAAGTGCCCACCCCCCAAACATTCCCCACTATATAACCACACTGTTCCCTTGTAACAGATTTCAGCAGTTTTTTGCTCCCCTCTGTGCTTGTTTATTATTGTTGGAAATGACAGAGTGCAGAGTTTAGGGTGGAAGAGCAGGCTGATGGTGGTGGTGGTGTGAGTGTGAGCCTGCTCTGAATTGTCCCTACCTATAAGAACCAAGTGTTATGTCAAGAATTGGAGGAAGAGGAAAGGTGAGGCTGGCTGAAGCCTTCACAAGTACAGATATACTTGAAACCAATAACTGTCAAAGACAGATGCCAACTGTCAGTCCACACTCAGAGAGCTGAGTTTTAGGCCTGCAGCTCAGCAGGTTTATGGGGTTTTAAAAGCCACATATTCTGAAGGTGCCATCTGCCTGCTCATCTAACTGTCCTCAGTCTGATGGGCAATTTGCTGCTCATGATCCTCCCACAGGCCACCTACACACAAACACAATGTGCCCCAGCATGCCTCATTTTGACATTGCAGCTGTCTAGGTTCATGGTCCTCATGAATTCTCATCTTTTCCCTAATTTTGTTTACAAATAATGCTGTGCTGATCATTTACATCTCACATAACCCTGCACTTAGCTAAATGATAAGCAGACTGGTACTTACAGTACACGGCACATTTCTGCTCTGAGCATTTGTTCATCTTAAATTCAATTCAGTTCAGTTTTAATTATATAGCACCAACAACATTAGTTCCCTCAAGGTGCTTTATACTGCAAGGTGCCTTAAAGACCCTACAATAATAAAAAGAAAACCCCAACAATAAGACGACCCCCTATGAGCAGCACTTGGTGACAGCGGGAAGGAAAAACTCCCTTTTAACAGGAAGAAACCTCCAGCAGAGCCAGGCTCAGGGAGGGGCTGGTTCTGCCGGGTTGGGGGTGAGGGGAGGGAGACAGGAAAAAGAGACTGATAATAACTAATGATTAAATGCAGCGTGGAAAGGGGTCAAAGGGTCAAAGGGATTACTCACAGATTTTACAGTTTGTGTTTTACATGTACGTTTTCCTTCTATTTTATTACTTTTTAATTTTTTTATTGTACACATGCTATTATGTTAATGTGCTTATCTAGCAGTGGTAAATTAAAAAAAATGTAACTGTACTCTCATGCCCCGAAAGGGGTCGTTTTAGAGTTACTAAAATTAATTGACTGATTGATTGACTGGTTGATTGATTGAGAGTGAAAAGGGTGAGTGAAGAGTGTGTGTGAATGTTAGAAAACACTTTGATGTAGACAGTGCTTGTGTGAATTTATGTGAATGGGTAAATGGGACAAACTGTATAAAGTCCTTTGAGTGCTCATGTAGAAAAGCACTATATAAGAAACAGTCCATTTACTGTTTACCTCAGTTTGATCTGAATTCAGAAGCAGGAAATTAGAGGTCATCCAGGCCTTCATGTCTTTAAGACATTCCTGCAGTTTAACTGATGTGTGTCATCAGGCTTCATGGAGTGATACAACTGGGTATATCCACGTAACAATGAAACTGCATGCTGTTACTTCTAATCATACTGCCTAAGGGAAGCATGTATAATGTAAATAAAATTGGTCCTAGCACAGAACCCTGTGGAACTCCATAATTAACCTTAGTGTGTTTTTAACCTTGGTTCTGCTTCCCCACCATCACCAAGTGATTTGTTATAGCTGCTGCTAATTAAGTACAATTTAACCACAGCATGGCAAATTTCCTCAAAGACTTATATAATCAGTTTGCTCACTTCTGGTCAAGCATTTCGGGGATTGCAATGACCTCATATGCAAAGTAGTAAATAACGATCAACAGAGGCCCTTGAATCTCTTAATCTTCCTTATGCTTACTGCAATGAGCTTATTGTAGTGTTACCTGACCCTCATATATATATATATTTTATTTAACCTTTATTTAATCATTGAGACTCAGTGTGTCATTTGCAAGAGAGACATAATAAAGATTCAACAGTAAAACAGAAACAATGAACAGTGAATAAAATGCCAAATGTTTACACAGTCATATTAAAACAAGAACAAGGTCTCAGCGAAGATTTCACAAAATTGTTTATACATCTTTTAAAGTCAGCATACGTCTTTCATACGTCATCATCATTAGATAACTTTACATACAAGCAGTGGACTAATTTATCCAGGTCTTTATACATTAATGGCAATGATCTGAACATGAACATGTTTACTGATATAATGCTTTGCTGCTGAGACTTCAGCTTCAGCTTCTTGGTCCTGTATATCTTCCCAGCTTAGCTTAGGACTAGTGAAAACATCTGATCCGCGACCCCCTACCCCCACCACCACACACACAAACACACAGCTTAAGGTCTAATGGTTTTAATGCTCTAATATGTTTATTCTGAAGCCTCCTCTATTGTCAGTAATTGCAGGGCTGCTTATTAGTCCATTCTAATTGAGCTGGGATTAGGTGATGCCGTGGGCTTTAAGCCAGTTGGCTTAATTGAGAGTCTCTCAATGATTCCTCAGGAGACGCTGTTGTTTGGATTTGGATTGACACTTTGTTTCCTTTGTGACAATGGTTCATTTTGACCGGATACAAACCCCAACTTTGGTTAAAAGATGTAATTTTGTTTTGCAAGTTTCAGTTTGAGTAAAAGAGAGGAAAAAAAGTCTTATTTATCCCAAATGTTGTAAGAAAGACAACATAATTAAATAACTTTGAGTTTGAGGAAGAATCAAAGAGCAACACGATATGTGGACTATAGCAACAATTGAATTGTTAGACTATCACTGCTCACCAGCAGAAAGCAGCCCAGGTCTCTTTAGCAACATGGGAAAACTTGATCCTAGAGTTCTCCCCGCTGTGTCTGGGCAGGATGGTTGAATTTCACTGCTGATTTAATAGAACTGAAACAGGATGGATTTGGGGATGTTTCATTAATCTTCCGTCTCTTTCATTGCAGAGGAAATTAAGGCAAATGGAGTTCAAACATACCTTTTCCCCTCTTCTCCGCTCGCTCAGGCTAAACCATGCCGGGAGCTATTCTCTCTTTCTCTTTGGGAAGTCAAGACCCAATTAGCAGGCCAAATTCCTGGCTGATCCCTCTGACTGGGTGGATGTGTATTCTGCTGCAGGTGCAAACAGAAGCAAAGGGGTTAAACTACCAGAGATTTTATGTGCAGGTCTTTCCTTTAACACGGTGAAAAGGTGGAAGGTCAAACTTTCTGCAGTGTTTCCTTTCTGTTAAATCCAACTGCAAACTAGGCTAAAACTTGATCAGGGCGTTCAACTTTCAGACATAATACACTCCATGTGTGTTTTTTTAAAATAGCTATATGTCTTTGATATCAGAAAATAAATGTTATTTGAGTGAATTTATAACCGTAATCTTGGAAATTCTGCCTTTATTTCGTTTATATTCCTATTTCCTGTGCCCCACTTCAATTCAATTTTATTTATATAGCGCCAGTCACCTATGCAGTCATATATCATTGGTTCATTTCATGGGTGGATGAACCTATTATGGTTATTAAAATGGACAAATGCACCTACTCACTAACATGGGTGTGTGGCATTTGTTGCTTACATTTATGGTCTGATGAGGTTCGTCCAGCCTTTCAGAGTGAAGCTATTTCTTTCTCAAAAATGTAACACTGTTTTCTTGGAATATTGCTGAAATAAACAATTGCTCTCATAGCTGAAGATGTCACCATTTCTTTAAGCATCAGCTAATTCCCATAATTTGGATGGTTGGGACAGGCAGCCTCACACATTACACAATAAACTGCATAGAGCTTGTAGAGGTACCGATGAAGATTACGTGCAATTTAATGTGGACGTTTCAAACATTCTGTCAAACACAATCAAACCTACTTATTTGAAGTGTCCCAGTCCCCGGCCTCTGGACTTTCTGCATGTTCCATTCTGACCACTTACATATCAATAGTGTGATTTCACCTCAGACTTGCACAGAGAAAAGATCAGCTTCAACCTGACCATACCTTCATGTCCAGAATCCTTACTAATGGGGAGAGCTCGGTCTCACCCAGAGACAGTACAGTAGAAGTGTCATGGTCCTCGTGTTCTGAGTTTACTCGAATTTTGTCCCTTTTCTATTGAAGTATATTCAATTTTGTTTTCACTTCCTGGTTCCTAGTTTAGGTTCTCCCTCTGTGTGTCTTGGTTCTTTATGTTTATGTTCCTCCTCCATGTGTCTGCCTTCCTGTGTCAACTCTGTGTTTCTGTCTCTATATTCAGCAGTTTCCTGTTTTACTTTGTCAGTCTTTGTCTCTTGTGCGCTGTGTTTAGTTTTGCTTCCCTGTCTCGTCTGCCGTGATTACGTTCAGCTGTGCTCCCCACCTGCTGCCTGACAGAGGGATACTCTGTGCATAGATCGTCTCTGTCTTGCCTCTTGTCAGAGTCTTGTTGTCGTCATGGCTGTGTCTCGTTCCTGTGTTCCCGGTGCTCCCAGTGTTCCCTAGCTTTTTCCCCAGTTTTCTTAGTTTTGTTGTTCTCCTTGTGAAATTAATAAAGTTAAATCCTGGCTGCCGCCTTCTGAGTCCTGTGTGTGGGTCCTCACCTCCACATACACCACACGGTCTGCAAACTTGCGTGCGAGCAGGTCCCAAAACATCTTCATCTCGAATAACTTGGAGACCAGAAAAAGCAGCCATCTTTATACATCTTTGTTTGTGCCATTATGGGATTTAAGAGTGGAGGTGGCTGTGGCTCAGGAGAGCAGATCATCTGCTAGTCAGAAGGTTGGTGGTTTGATCCCTGGCTGCTCCAGTCTGCATGCCAAAGTGTCTTTGGGCCAAATACTGAACCCTGAGTTGCTGCCAGTGTATTCATCAGAGTGAAGATAGAAAACACTGAATGAGTGTGTGTGACTGGGCGAATGAGACACGCTGTATAAGGCGCTATGAGTGCACGCTAACATTAAGCAGGATAAAGACAGCTGCCTGATGATTCTGTTGGTTGTTGACAAGAATTATTAGTGGACTCTGTTTCTAAGCTCCTGCTAGCTAGCTTTGCTGACAGAGGGGCTCGGAAATGTGCACGAGCATCACATTTTGGATATTCACTAAAAATACACAGAGAGTTATTCGCACTGAAACAGGTTTCAGGAAAAAATCAGGAGAACTGGGGACGATCGTACATTTGAAGTTAGAAGTGAAGCCGTGCAGAATGGCAATAAAAGGCTTTAATTTAAAAAAAGCCTCCTGCTGTTTGCATGAGCTCATTCATTGAGACCTGAGAGGTATGAGAAATGTATTTATCATTTACAGGCATTACACATATCAAGTTTCCTCTGAGTCTCAAAAAAACAGTTGGAACATTTGGCTGCTTATTCGGAGTTAAACTTATCTGTATATCTTACAGGTTTTTCCCATAAATGCATATAAAAAAACACTATTACATTAAGCATAACATAATCCAGTGAATTGCTTCGAGGCTATCTGCTTATTGAATTACACAACCTGCAATAGAAATCTGCAGCAGCTATGTGCCAAGAACAATATTCTGGGAGGGGTAGATTTTAAGAGAGCGCAGACTAAAGTTGGGTAAAAGCTTTAAAGCATTACCAGGCGTTGTTTATTGCTACAGATATGCTCGCTATAATGAAATGTTATGTTGATTTTAAGCATGAAGTGTTTCAAACAGGGGAGACACAGCAGTCCGTCCATCACACAGACTCCAGCACTCATAATAGGATCTGTTAAATGCCCATGTCCCCAATGCAGTAAATGAATATCTGCACAGAACTCTATTGTTTTCGTTTCCTAAAACAACATTAGTCTATATAATTAAAATGCATTATTGTAGTAGTTATTGGAATTACCGCCAAAACCGAGTTAGTAATTGAATTTTACACCGATTTTTGCAGCGAAAGCCTCTTTTCCTCTCTAAGACCGTTCTTGGAAAGGAAGAGAGGAAATATGGAAGTTGACCTTGTAAACTCCTGTGAGACAGAGCACAGATTCAAAGCACTGCAGGGCAGAGCTCTGACAGTTCAGCTGCGGGGGAATGTTAATATGTATTTCCAGGATTATTGAATTATGTATATGACAAACATCTCAGGGAACACGCAGAATTAGCCTCGGGTTTATGAGCCTGGTCATCTCCATGCTCCAGTTACCCCTAATGACGGTAATTATGACATAGCTTAACTGTAATACTGGATTGATTCTCAGGCTCCTGAATAACCCTTCATGCTGGCAGGCTGCACCCCCCCCCCCAGCCCCTCCTTAGCTGCCCAACAAAGGCCATGTTGAGGCCGGTAAACACTTTGCTGTGTAACGGGGTCCTCGAAGCGCGCTGGCAACCTGTGTGAGTGTTTTTGACGAAGGTTAATACTCTAGCCATATAAAGATGGGATTAAGGCCCAGGCTTACACAGTGAGTAAGAAAATTGAAAGTTTTGAAGGAAATATGTGGCTAATTCCATTCTGTCATCAGTGGATATTAAAGATTTTTAGCTGCTCTGTCAAATTATTTGTAAATCACAATAGTGGCACTGTTTTAAATCAGCTTTCATTTCCAGGGGCAACAAGACCAGGAAGTTTAAGGAGGGTATTGTTTCATATCAGTCCTTCATAAGAACTCGAGGTTTTAAGGGGATTTACATCAATTTGTTGATAATAATATCCTTATTTTCTCCTGCCACACTGACCCCACGACGTAGAAACGTGCTATGATCTTTATCCATTATTTTGCATCTTAGGCGAAATGTGTGAGCTCTGATAAACAACAAGGAGCAAAGCAAAAAACATCCGCACAAATTAACCCATAAAGGTACCAATGTTTTTCCTCCTGCTCGGTGGAAACTGGGTGTTTGGCACCTGTACTGGATTAATGGGGGACCTCTGCCAGTAGCACGATAGAGTTAAGCTTTTAGATTGAGTTACACATAGGGGTGGGACCCGGGCAGGCCAGGTGCTGAGTGGGAAAAAACATCCCAGATTTCAATAATCTGCACTGTGCTCCCGTTCCCCTGCTGCCCTAAGTCTTGGTGGAATGCCACCACACTTGGTATTTATCTCAAAGCAGAAGAAGCAGCTCTGTGAGTCACTGTGGGAGTGAGTCCACATTTAGTGCTGAATACTGAGTCAGAGCACAGGACTGACCAGAAAGGCTGCTGGATTCTGAAGGCCAGTACTGACCTCCACTCTGTAAGCATTTATCATATAAAGTACTGGCTTTCAACAACACGTTCATATTATCAGGTAGTACGCTGTGAGCACTGATTTAGATGTTATTTGAACTCAGATGGCTCAGATAGTGGAAACGGTGTCGTTGTGATGCGTGAAAACGATACTTTTTGGAAAACTGCCTCCAGAGCGGAGTGTTTCTGAAACGCTCTGTCTCCGTGTAAACGGACGAATACGATGCTTTTTGGAAACGGGGGCACTCGTCAACCATAGTGAGCATGTGCGAGGGCCCTATTTCAAAAAAGCATCGTATTCGTCCGTTCACACGGAGACGGAGGCTGACACGCGTCAAAACGACACAGTTTCCACTGGAGACTTTGTCGTGTAAACTGGGCCCAATTAGGTTATTGTGTTTTTGTGCTTAAAAAAATCCTTCATTTTACCTCGTGAGAGAACGTGGGGCAGCTTAGTTTACTGACTGACTGGAGGCATACCTGTGGCTAGCATTCACTAAGTAACTGATGAATATATGAAAGGAGAGTCTTAAACTGAATCCACATCCTGCAATTAGTAGATAGGATGAGTGAATCTAACTGCCTAACATTGACTGTAAATGTGGTTGGAGCAGCCTACAGTATACATTTGATTTATGCCCTTCATTAAAATAATGTAAATTCACTTGGTGAAGTTTGTTTGTTTTTTCTGCAGATGTTAAATTTCAAATCTTAAACTTAAAATTTATCCATCATTATAGTTTTAGCTTGTTTCTTCAAACCAATATAGTATTTGTAGAGTGCCGGCGGCAGCGCTGATTTGCAAAATTTTTAACAGGTTAGCACTCCAAACTCATCACAGCCATTATTTTCACACGAGCTGCGTCCATGAACTTTTCTAGAAACTACTCGACTGATGCGTGTGCAAATGCAAATGTCCCAGACGCCGGAGGGCCTTTAATCTGAATGTAATTACAGCAATGAAGCACTTGTGATGTGTGGCTGCTTTGAGAATATTGCAGCTAGCAGGTGGCCGTCGTGTATCCGTGCCTGCTGCGTCATGCAGATGCTTCACCTAATCCACACAAAGGGTTTCCTGTAGTGAGCTGTGGCTCATGCTGCATTCGTTTACCTGAGTCTCGCAACATGTGCTACAGTTCATTTGTGAAAACAACAACACAGGTGCTTTCATACGTCAGGATCGAGGCTTTCAGTCAGGAGAGCGTTTTCTCTCAAAAACTCTTAAAAAGGAGCCGTTAGCTAACAGATGATGTGCAGAGGAATCACAGCACAGAAACAGCATTAGTGAAGGTTGGCCTCTAATACTCTCAACTTTGTTAATCTCAGTGGGGGGTCTTCTTCACACTCTGAGGTTAATTATCATTAGTTATTCCTAATCTCTCTCTCTCCCCTCAGCCCCTACCAGCAGATGGCTGCCCCTCCCTGAGCCTGGTTCTGCTGGAGGGTTCTTCCTGTTAAAAGGGAGTTTTTCCTTCCCACTGTCACCAAGTGCTGCTCATAGGGGGTCGTTTTATTGTATGGTATTTTCCTTACAATATAAAAGCACCGTGAGGAAACTATTGCTGTGATTTGGTGCTATATAATAAAAATTGAGCCAGTTATTGCCACTTTTTTCTGAGCACAATTTAAAATGTTGTTCTTAATGAAAAATGTTGCATTTCCTCGAGTTCAGATAAAGCATCTTTAACATGCACTTTATTAACAGAATTGTATTCATCACAACTGGAGTTCTTTCTTTTAAAATATTGCTACACGTTTTACCTTTCCCATATTTTGCAGCTCAGGTCAGGCCCTAATTTAAAAAGCATAGCTGATATTAACCACTTCTTTCTGACACGGCAATAAGCACAGATTCTGGATCAGTAATCTGTGATACAACTGATTACAACCAACCCTGGATACTTTCCATGACTGGGCCATTTACCAGAGCTACTGGAAGCAGAAACATATGGTGAAATGCGGCTGCCTCAGAGCTGCTTTATGTCAACATGTCACCTCCCTCCTGTTTCATTTGTTCTCTGTATCTCTGATCATCTCTAAATACTGCCTTTATGAAAGAGATCAGACCCAAACAGCGCACTGTGATTTTTTTTTTACTTTCCTGCTTTTCATGCTGTGACTTACAAAAACGTTGAGATTACTTAAAAACAATACATTTAATCAGTGTATTAACTGCAGACAGTTGACAAATGAGAAGTAAAACCTGAACACTTGACCTTTGCACTTCGGCGGTCTGGTTGCTTTTTAGTGTAGGTCCACTAGTCCCCTTAGAGGGAAGGACCACTGCAAATTAGTACAAAGTGTGCTCTGATGAAACACTTTTATCCAGATGGTACTGGCAGGGATTTGGCTAAAGGGAGGACTTGGGGTGGCAACCACTCATTAGAACAATTTTGGTAGCTCCTGTGAATCTTTGGCTTCTTTGCTGCTTGTGGCCGCCATATTGTTATGGGCTATGCTTCGTCTCCTGATGCCTGTGTAAATTTTCTGGTATTCATGAAACTTTTGGTATTATGTGATATTTTAATCTTTTGATTTTCCATAGGCCCCTTTCTGGCTGCTCGCCCACCTACCCACCCTTGTGCATAAGGCACAAGGGCTCACTGAGTGGTTTGTTGGGTATGAAAATGCTGTGAATCATAAACCTTCATAGACATCATATGAGCTCTCAAACAGCATCATCGCATTCTGGCAGCACACTTTTTTAAGACAGAATGTTGTTGTTTTTCCCCCCTTTCCTTTAATTTGGCACACATTTATGCCTTAATGCAATTTTACAAATAAATATACAAAAGGATTTTATACTTCATTCAGGATAACAGGATAGCAGTTACACCCATCTTTTACCTTTGAGTATTTGGTGCATTTGAGTCTGACAGTGTGAATAACAGCAGATAAACTGCAGACTTCAAGTTCTAGTGAAAGAAAACAAATGTTTATTTTTGTTTGTGTGCTTTGTTTTTGGTAATAATTATTGTCACATAAACAGAACTCATTAGATTTTTTTTTTCCCTCTGAGAGGAACCTGAAGATTATTTTAAGTTTGTACGACAAGCACACTAGTTTTGTTTTGGGCAAATGCAATGCTAAAAAATATAAAATAATTAAATAAATAAAAAATAAATAAAGGAACACTTTCTAATCAGATTTCAGCATAAATCCAGTCAATCTTCAGGGATATTGATGTGGTCAGTAAGTATCAGAGGGGTGTTAATCAGTTTCAGCTGCTTTGCAGTTCATGAAATCACCAACAGGTGCACTAGAGGGGCAACAATGAGACACCCCCCAAACAGGAATGGTGTTACAGGTGGAGGACACTCACA
>JAVDPK010017771.1:0-11973 GCA_034780415.1 Cichlasoma orientale | reverse complement strand
CACACACACACACACACACACACACACACACACACACACACACACACACACACACACACACACACATATATATAAAAAAAATATATATATATATATATACATATATGTATATGTATGTGTGTGTGTGTGTCGAGTGAGTTTCCTTTAACACGCGTACACATTTGCAGCTGCTTGATTGCAGTACAGCCACCACACTATTTAAAACTCATCAAATGTGCTTGAGGAAATAACTTGAACTGCCAACTACCAATTATCACAAATTCTCACTATATGGTATGACGTGTGCACGGTGGCCTGCTAGATGATTTTCAGTATAGTTTCAACCATAAAATGTTGCAGTCCTGTAGAGCAGAAGGGAATTTAAAAGTAGGGATCAGAAATATGGACAATGGCTCACAATTTCAGATAGCCTCTCTCGGAAGACATTCACAATTCTTGTACTTGGTTCTTCACTCCAAAAGTAACAGAAAGAGTTTCAGGTAGGGTGTGCATACTTGTCAGTACCCTCAACCTCAATTTTCCCTTCATTTCAGAAGGTTACAAGTAGAAAGTTAAAAGTACATTAAACTACAAAATAGCGTCACTGGCTACTGAATGATTTAAACTGCCTCTGGTGAAGGAATAATTTACATGTGATATGGAAAAGCAATATGAGGTGGAAATATAATTTGCAGATTTTTTCCACTTGGTTAATTCTTTTGCTGTCGCTCACTGGTTAGGATTAGTCATGGGTCAAAACCAAGCTGCAAACCTCAGGACTAAAAATGAAGCCAACATTGAAGTGCCAAAAACTGCATCTTCTCTAGGAGACTGGGTCCAAAAGCAAGTCAGTCCCTATAGACACTCATGTTTTGGCCTCTTTGGATGCCCTCTTTCATACACTCTGTTCAGGGAGGGTTTTTTTTTTCTAACTCATCCTAATATTAGTATGATAAGGCTTAAATATAACGGTGTGGCCACTTTGGTTACCAGGTGTGTTGAGACACGGAGCTGTAGCCAATCCATGTCTACTAATCATCCGTAATTCAAGTAATTGAACTGGACCTTTCCACTGAGTTTGTGCTGTTGGAGCATTTAAATGGAATTATATTGTTTTTTTGTTTTGTTTTTTAAATGGAATTATATTGTGACTTTTTGTGCTACAGCCCATCCAAGAAGTTTGTGCTTCAGTTTTCTATCCATCCATTTTCTTCACTTATCTGATTCAGGGCCGTTTACTTATCACCACACATGTGTGTCTCTGCATTGCAGACACACAGATGATGACTAAAGATTCTTAGTTTTTGCTGATAATGTAGCATGCCACCCTTTCAACCAAATACAGTAACTACTAAGTTAAAAAATTAAAGACGCTTTTATACAATTTATGGTAAAACACACTCCTTCACAACAGTAACTCTGCTTGGTGACTTTGGGAGTGACAGATCCCTCTAACTAATGCCATAACTCCTTGAGTCAGGGCACAGATGCCAAAGGATCACTTGCATTTAAATGACCCACACCAGCGGCTTTGGCAAAACAGCACTAATTATGTAACCTCAGGAAGAACAGCCGTGGCTGATGGCGGCACTAATGTAAATCTTAATAAAACAGAAAAAACACCGTTCTCTGTACTTTGCTCCTTTGCAGTTATGAAATGTTGCATTTAATTAAGTGTGAACCACATAGATATCCTGCTGTACAGGTTTAAATCGATAAAAGTCAATCAATGTTTGTGCTGTCCTCCATCACTTCTTCTCTTATCCTTCAGCTAGAAGTCAGGACTGACAGATTGACAAGGATATAGGAGCACAGTAGGACTTATGCACCATCATATGACACCCCTGACACATTTCAGGCAGCGATAAAAAATAGCCATCTTTAGGGAAGCCATGCAGTGAAGACTCACGGTTTAAAAGGCACAGCTTTCAAAGCAAAAATGGCATGCTTTTGGTCCTAGATGACCTTCATATGGTATGTCTTTATGCCAGTAAAAGCCGAACAATTTGATTAAAACTGTACTTAGACAAAATGTGCACAGCAGTTTGCCTTTTAAAGTTCAATATAGTCAAATTTTGATAAAGTGCCATGGTTTGTCAGTTCTCATTGTGATGCGGTTATTTCAACCTGATTCCATATCTCAAAAAAACCTAAATATAATTATTACAAAGCCAATGGCAAATGGGGGGAACGAGGCACTCCCTAGGAGCTCGCACAGCAGCAAACCACAGTGCAGGCCATACATTACTGAACAGCTTCAATGGCTGTTTCTGTGAGGTTAACAGTAGGGACAATATATTACAGCTTGTAATTATCAAATGGTTTTGAAATTTTTTGAACAGCATAAACAGACAAATTAGAAGAGAATGTGACATGCAAATAAAGCAGCTGTGCCCATTTTTAGACCTTATCATCACCAAAGTCTGTCTTCTATGCCACGTTTGGCACTTTGGGTGTTAGCCGCAATCCTCCCTTAACATTGTATCGCATGCTCTCGGACTGTTCAACCTATAGGGAAGAAGAAGCTGAGGGCAAATTTGAATTGAGCGAAAGATTCGTTTTATAGTCTGTTGTCCTGGTAACAGAGATGGAAAAACAAGTCACAGCAGTAAACAACGGCTACACCAGGGAATTGCACTTTTAAATAGTGTATTTTAGGAAGGCTTCATTACTACTGTGCACCAATGCACGTGTGCAGCACCAGGAAAAAGACTTTACACAGTATCTACAAATACGAGGCAACTTCCCTTTGCAGTCCTGCAAATACTGAAGGGAACTTTTCTTATCAAACAACCCCCCCTATTCCCCACCTCCCTACCCCCAAACTCCAGCACCAATCTATCTCTTTTCCTTCCCCTTGTGTATCTGTCTCTCCATGTCTATCTATTTCATGCAATGAGAATTTTCTCGATTTTCATTTTGTCTTGACCCATTTTAAAGAGATAACCATTGAGCAGGCAAGATAAAAGTATCTCGTGAAAACGCCAGAACAAATGTTCTTGTGTGCATATGGTCGTGTCTTTGTGGATGTTTGACTATGTGTGTACAGAACGGCGCAGAGATGGATTCTTATCATTGGGAGATGAATTATCTTGATTAATAATTCAGATGATAACATCTCTAGTTTATTTCTCCAGCTTTTTTCTTTTTTTTTCTTTTTTGCACTGTATATTGCTTTTCAGACATTATTGTACCTCCTATTTTTTATATATAGAAATATATATAAAACAGTAACATAAATATAACATCATAAGCAGTGAACTCTACCTTCCACTAACATCCCCAAAAGAATCAAAAGTAAAACAGACAATAAGTGCAAACTCTGGGGAAATATTGCTTAGGCCTGAAAGAAAAACATAGCAGTATTTTTTTTGCCTAATTTGATAAAGTTTCAGCACACTGCTTAAATTGACATACGCTGAAGTGTTTAAGTGTATCAGTGCTGGTATCTGTGGTTTTCGGGGAATGGACTCTGCCTCCACATTAATATGATATGAGTGAATCGCCCATAAACAGGATCAATATGCCTGCTGTGTTAAATGACTTCACTTTGTCATAATGTCTGCTTGATCTTGGCTTTACCTTTAATGAACAAGTAAATGCATGACATTTGGAGAATTGCATCATTAAAACCTCATCCCTACATTCCCCAGCAAATAATTTTTAAATTATTATTTTTGAAATATGACTCTCACATGTGACCCTTCAAGGTCATCTTCTTGTGTGTCTCAGCACTGTTTTCAGCCCAGGTGATTTTTCAATAGCTGCCCTTGCACTACTGCCTGCAATGCACACTGATCTCCTCCAGTGTGTCAAATAGCAACCCTTTAACTTGTTTTGATTTGTGGAAGCAGACAAAGTCCCATCAGCGCAAATCCTTCAATTGGGCAGGTGCTGAGTGAAGATGTGTTGGTGTGACCGATGAACTCCTGCATTTTTAATGTGCTATGTGCTGGCACATGGGACATCTCGGGTTAATGTTCTCCCTCAGACGCCCCAGGGTTATACACTCACCGGCCTCTTCATTAGCTACAAGTTGTTAGTACCGGGTTGGGCCTCCTTTTGCCTTCAGAACCGCCTTAATTCTTTGTGGCACAGATTCAACAAGGTGCTGGAAACATCCTCTGGGATTCTGGTCCATATTGGCACGATAGCATCACACAGCTGCTGCAGATTTGTCAGCTGCACATCCGTGATGTGAAACTCCCATTCCGCCACATCCCAAAGGTGCTCTGTTGGACTGAGATCTGAAGACTGTGGAGGCCATTTATGTACAGTGTACTCATTGTCATGCTCAAGAAAACAGCTTGAGATGATTTGAGCTTTGTGACATCGTTTAATATTTTTGAGCATCGTATAACCTAAACTATTACACCTCCAGCAGCAGTCTAAACCACTGATAGAAGGCAGGATGGATCCATGGTTTCATTGTTTATGGCAAAGCATCTGAAAATCACAGCAAAAATCAAGACTCACAGCATTTTCCCAATCTTCTGTCCCTCACTTTGCTGTTCTTAGCTGACAGGAGTGGCACCCGGTGAGGTCTTCTGCTGCTGTAGCCCATCTGTTTTAAGGTTTGATGTGTTGTGCATTTAGTGACGTTCTTCTGCATCTTCTGCTGTTTCTAGCAAGTGGTTAATGTTGCCGTCCTAGCAGCTTAAAGCAAGACGACATCAAAAACGCATTTTGCACCCAGAGAACTGTCACAAACTGGATATTTTCTCTTTTTGAGATTATTCTCTGTAAACCCTAGAGATGTTTGCTGGGAAAATCCCAGTAGATCAGCTGTTTATGAAATACTCAGACCAGCCCATCTGGCTCCAACAACCATGACACATTCAAAGTCACTTAAATCACTTTTCTTCCCCAATCCAGATCTTCATTTGAACTTCATCTTGTCACATGGTTGTCTTGACCATATCTACGTGTCTAAATACATTGAGTTGCTGCCATGTGATTGGCTGATTAGATATTTGCATTAATGAGCAGTGGAGCATGTGTACCTAATAAAGTGTGAGTGTAACAGAATCCTGCATTGGAAGTTTCACCTTAGGGGAAGAGTTCCAGCACACAACCCCAACTGGGAAGGACAGGCATGGTCCGATTTGTGCCCCCACACATCTCCTTTGGACTCTGTTTACTCTTCACCTGAAAACTGCTGGGTCATAGCTTGAGACCCAGCTCTCATCAACAGAGATAAACCCCTCAGGGAGTGACATGAAAGTCACTGCCACACTGAAAGCAGTCCAGAGATGCACGAGAAGATAACCGTAAAGAGAATATCAGCCAAATTTGCATGAGGAATGTTTTATTATTCTTGTTATTATTATGGTCTGACTTTTTGTATTTCTTTAATATTCTTAGGCTGAGAAGGGACCCGAAGCACCTTCAGTAACAAATCCAAGCATGAAGTTCCGTCTCAAAGTCTGCATGAAACCTTTAGTTGTCTATTTATGGGAGTTAGAAAAAGAGCACTGTTTTCCTCTTTTCTCTCTATGTCTACCCTACCATCCTTCCCAAGTGTCATGTTGTCATGCCAACATCTTTTCTAAACCAGGAGGCAGGAAATGATTGCACCCCAACAGCACTTTCACACACACACACACACACACACACACACACACACACACACACACACACACACAGACATATGTTCCCTCCTCTGATCTATCTATATGCAGGATTTTCTGCTGGCTGGCTGCTGACCCTGTTGGTCAGGTTAGCTGGCAGGCTGACAGACAGGCTGTAAAAACTGGCCAGCTGGGACATGGCTGTTCTTGTGTAGCCCATCCAGCACAAGCAGCATCTATTACAAATACACAAACAGTCTCTGATTCCCCCAGACGTTTGCATTCAGCACGACCTGCAATGACCGGCTAGATTTATTTATGATCTGCTCTATGCTCCAGCAATTAAACCCTGTGAACCTGGTCAAAACTGCAAACACCACATGTCTGCTCTGGCCACCTTGTCACCTCAGTAATCAAATCAACTAGTGGCCAGATGCACTAGTAGCCCTCTTTAGTTTCTGTTTATGTCAGTGAAGTGAAGCACAGAAAGAGAAACAATCCACCACTACACAGTGAAATAACCACAAGGTAAAGTGGATGACTGCAGTAAGTGGGGTGCAGTGAGGAAGTAAGGAGAATGGAGAGAATGAGAGAAAAAGAAAAGAGGTGTGTGTCCATGTGCAGGGGGAGTGGAGGGGTTTGGGGGAGCAGTGGTGAGAAACAAGGACACTGAAAAGAAAATGGAATAAGAAGAGAGGAGGAGGAAGATGAAGAGGAAGGGAGACACAAGGAGAAGAAGGAACGAGGCATGGCGGGGAGAAAAAAACTGAGAGAAGGGGCTCTGGAGGGGGAGGTAGGAAGGTGTGGGGCAGTAGGGGGGCTCTTGCTGCTGCTGCTGCTGCTGCTGCTGATGCCGGAGCACAGCGCGGCCAGGCTGAACCGAGTGAACTGCAGTGGAGGTCAGGGAGTCCAACATTCCTCTGGAACACTGTGTTTACACTGCGTAGCAGAGGAAGGAGGGGGGAGGTGGTAGGGGGCTGGGGAGGGGTGCGAGGGGGACGACATACAGGGAAGGAAATCATCTCCCGGAGACCCTCCTTTTACAGATGTGTGTGTGCGTGTGTGTGTGAGAGAGAGTATGTGTGTGTGTGTGTGTGTGTGTGTGTGTGAGAGAGAGAGAGAGAAACAGGCAGATGGGCAAGAGAGGAAGTTTCCCACTGAAGGTGGTAAAATAAATAAAGATGTCATTCGAAATTTGGTAATTTTTTTTAACCACATCTCTAAACTGTTTTATTTCACTTTTTTATAATTCATATTTAAATGAGAAAGCTAAAAACATTGTAACTCATTTGTATACCTCCATTTAAAATTTAAAGAAATATGTAAAATTAAACAAGCATTTTTTTAACTTACAAAACAAACAAAAAAAATATCTATCATGATATTTAACATAATGTTTATTTTAGTCTTATTTTACAACAAAGCAAATCATATATTCATTTTGTAGCATTTCTTGAGTGAAAGAATTAGTAAAGAACCTATAAAAGGACAAAAGGCATTGACACGTTTTCAAAAAAATTCATTAACATCAACTATGTCAACAAAAGTTTTGTCCATCAATCAAAGCGGCAACCTGGGAATCAGGCCACAGCAGAGAGACTGCAATCATCCCTCACCATGTGGCTGCAGTTCACGCTCATTTATCCCATAAACATGTTTCCTTTCCCCATCTGCTGGCACAACAGAGAAACTACAGTAGAGCTGGTGACAGCACAGAGCGCTCACTCTGCTGTGAGACATTTCAAGGAATCACTGAAGTCACTTCAAGAATTTATTTCAAGTTAGAAATGAACTCTGATCTGAGGGCAATTCAAAATTGTTAGGGTTAGGCAATACAGAAAAAAGTGAAGTATTCAACTAGTTTCAACCAACTTAGAGTTAAACCTGTGAAAAGCACACATCTTTCCAGATGCATGTATGTAAGTCTAAATCTTTTCTTTCTGTATGTGACAATATGTCCTTGTTACTCTCCAGACCAAGTGTCACCACTCACATTTAGATCCACATTCAGGTGCTGACCATTTCAACTCAGTAAATATTTAGTGTTCACTGTGCCACTGAGGGAATTATCACTGCCAGCATCAATCAGAATGACATTTCAGCAAATCAGAGCAGAGCCAGAGACAATTGGCTGCCTGGACTTTCGGACTGAATAATCAATTTGTCTCCGGTCTGCTGCACAGCAACACTTAGTCAGAGGGGCAAAATATGCAGAAACACCATAGGAACACCAAAGGTTTGAGATTAAAAACTCAAACCTTTGCCTTCCACAGCTTGTGCCTGATGCCAGGCAATTTATTCATCAGTACTATCAATGTATGGCAAGAGCTTCAGCTTCAATCCCCCACTTATCATTCACACAGAGAGCAGATCAGCTTCAGTTTGACATCTGATGTCAACTCTGCTTTGTAGTCTCCAGTCAAGACACAGGCCTGAACTTGTTACCTCGGAGAGCTGACTGTCATTTGACAACAGAGAGACGTAAAACTTTTCAAATCAAGACTGTTGCGCAAATACACATTGACAACAGGAAATCATGTTACTGTAACCTTGTCACAGCATGACAATCGCCATGCTGCAGTTTAAAAAAAAGAACAGGACTTCATCTACTCCCCTCCCACTCCCCATATTGGAACAGTGAGGCTAATCCCTTTATTTTTTGCTGTAGACTGAAAACATTTGGGTTTGACATCAAAATATCAATGAGACAAAAGATCAACATTTCAGCTTTTATTTCCAGATATTTACATCTGGATCTGATGCACAGTTCAGAATATAGCACCTTTTGGCTGAACCCACCCATTTTTCTTGAGCAGAAGTACTGGAACAGATAAACTTAAAATAGATTAAAGTGAATTAATATTTAGCCCAATCTTTGCCTGCAATAACTCCATCATGCCTGTGACCCACTGATATCACTAAACTTTTGCATTCTTCTTCTGTGATGCTTTTCCAGGCTTTGACCGCAGCCTCCTTCAGCTGTTGTTTTTTTTTTTACCTTGGGGGGGGGGGGGGGTTTACTCCCATCAGTCTCCTCTTTAACAGGTAAAATGCATGCTCTAGAGGGTTTAAATCTGGAGATTGTCTAGGCCAGTCTAAAATCTTCCACTTCCTGCCCCTGATAAACTTCTTTGTAGATTTGGCTTCTGTGTGTTTTGACCATTATCTTTCTGCATAATGAAGAATTAGTGTGGTTGCATCTTTCTTTAAATTGACAAAGTGTTTCTGCAGACTTCTGAGTTGATTGTACTGCTGCCATTATGTGTGACATCATTAATGAAGATTTATGAACCCATCCCAGAAGAAGCCATGTGAGCCCAAACCGTAACACTACCTCCACTGTGTTCCACGTATGTTTGGGATCTGGATTTCTCGGCAAATTCCAGCCTGGCCTTCCTGGTCTTCTTGCTAATTAGTGGTTTGCATCTACTTTTGTTCATGAAGTCTTCTGTGTACAGTAGATTGTGATACCTTCACTCCTGCCCTCTGGAGGTTGTTGCTGATTTCACTAAGAGTTGTTTTAGGGTCTTTCTTTAGAGCACTTACAATGTTTTCCTCGGTCTACCTGTTTGACATCTTTTACTTAGTACACCAGCTACAACTTTCTTTTTCAAGACATTCAAATGGTTGTCCTGGCTATGGCCAATGTTGGCTCTGATTGATTTTCCATCTTTTCTCAGCTTCACAACTGCTTGTTTTCACCCACAGACAGCTCTGTGGCTTTCATGTTGGTTACTTTTCTAACTATAAATGTGCAGTCTGCACAGGCAAAACCCAAATCTGAGACTGAGACATTCTGTACCTTTATTGTTTAAATATTCAATGTAACAGTACATAACTAGGCAACAAAACACACCCGTCGTTTACATGTTCCAATACTTTTGCTCACAAGAAAAATGGGTGACCCAATGACCCAAATGTTTTCAGTCTACAGCAAAAATAAAGGGATTGGCCTTACAGAGGGGATTGTATATCCTCTTCACTTGCTAACAACCGTGAACAGTTTAATATTACATTACATTTACAATCATTAAAAAATTACCTAGTCAATTTCACAGGTGTGTGGGGTCCTGCCAGAGAAACAGACCACGATTCCTAAAATTGAGATTAAAATTCTGCTGCATTATCTGAAATATTTAGTAGTGGAAGAATGGCCAAATTCTTTAGCAATACAAAAAAGCCTGAATGACAGACTGGACTGGACTTTTGTCTTCCAGATTATTTTTGTACATATTCCGATTCATAGTGTATATATTACATATTATTTATTAATGCAATTTGCACTATTCTTTTGTACAATGTCTGCCTTAATATGTCTGTGTAGTTTCTCAGTCATCCAGGTCACAGTATCTCTGAAGCTTGAAAAGCTTTTGTTTCTTGAAGACATTTCCCCTCTCATCAGAAAGGCTTCTTCCAAATGGTGGAGAGACCCAGGTATTTAAACCCCAGTGGGCGTCTTTCACTGGAGGTGGTTATGACCCTCTATTGTTTGTGTGCATAAACACATGTGCCAAGGTGTGAAAGGAGGCGCGGGTCATTACAGTCGGTGGTCTGAGATGAAACCAAAAAAGTTTGGACACACTTGTGTCCAAACTTTTGACTGGTACTATACATTTGGCTCTTTTAAGAGATTACAGTCCAAACTGGTTGGAAACCACTGCATCTTTAAAAAAAGAAAAACGAAAAAAACCATTTTCTTGTGACTTTATTGTACAGTAAAGTAAAGCGATCTCAATACTGCACAGTATGGCTTGAGTAAATATATTTAGTTACTTTCCTTAATGTGACATCACTCAAGAACAAAGACAATGACCATCTTTACACAGCAGCCGACTGCAGAAAAAAAAATGGATCACCGACACATAACCATCCCGGAGTTTGAACCCTGCTGGAGACATCAGCGCCTCCTGTGTGGTATGAACCAAGAGCTCCACGGGAGGACGAGCATGCCACCAAGCCTAGAGAGCCACAGCAATGGCCAAACAGCTTCATGACATCTCCGCTTTTTTCTACATTCTACATCCCTCACTCTGATGGAATAATATCTGTGTAGTCACAGCTTTAAAAATACACACACACGCATGCATGCACGCACGCACACACGCACACACACACACAGACATTGAAGGAAATCGAAGACAGAAGAGATGGGAGAGGTAGGGAGCAAGCCCAGAAAACAACAATAGATAGCCACAGCTTTGACAATGCCTTTCCAGCCCTGATACCCAACCACCGCTCCACCTCCTCCTGAGATCCAAGACATTTTCTTTTTCTCCATGACAGGTGGCATTCTTTTGTCTGAGTTCGCCAGACTCTGGCTGGACCCAGACAAAGGCAAAAGCAGAGAGGGGACAGAGAGAATGACAGAGCAGACAGAGGGGTCGGCAGGGTGGTGGAGGGTGATAAAGGGAGGGATAGATGAATGGGAAGGGAAAGATCATGCCCACCTTTGTCCGACACACTCTCCCTCTCCCTGTATCTATGTGTCTTTCATTTTTTAAAATTTTGCACATTAATCCTCAAAAATTTTCTCTTTTTAAAATGAGGGTCACAAATTGGAAATTATTATGAATTTTGCATACTTTTTTCCTCCCCACACTCTCCTGCTCTTGTCTGTGTTGTTCAGTGAGGTCCAATTAAATCCTTGCTGGTAATGACATTAAAATAAGGGAGGAGAGGAGAATCAGGTGATGTTTCAGTACTCCTCTGTCTGCTTTATCACCCTGCGTCACAGTCCTGGGCCGTTGCCCAGCGTGTTGTGTTTTGTTCTTTTAGGTTCTGTTTTCATTGAGATTCTTCCCAGTTTGCATATGGTTTGGATTCTTTGTTTGTTATAGTTTCTAGTCCTGTTATTATTATTTCCCTTTGTACTACAAAATATCAAAATTTTATGAGACTAAAACATTTACCCAATGTACAGTCTAAATGCAGTTAAAACATATGAAAGCCTTTTTGCTACTGTTAAAAACACCTTGGAAACCATTTTAAACTATGTAATCTGCAAGCTTGGTAAAACAAAAAAATGTCAGAAATTTTTGAATTAACCTTTTTTATACAATTAACCCAAACAAAAAAAAGTGCCTAGAGAAGGTGACAAATTAAATATTTGCAATGCACACAGTGTTAAAAAAAAAAGAGGGGGAAAAACTGATACAGGCAGGAGGTATGAACCACTCCTGAAAGTGCAACATATTTTTCTACATTATTGTGAGCTGAGATGGGATTTCATGTTTTCAGCTGTTCATTAACATTCTGAAGTCAATCAACACTGCCATATAGCACTTAGAAAGCTAGAGGACAGACCGATGGCCCCCACAGGGCAATGTTACACACTGTACTTACAAACAGCTTGCACACACACACACACACACACACACACACACACACACACACACACACACACACACACACACACACACACACA
>JAVDPK010017770.1:0-11978 GCA_034780415.1 Cichlasoma orientale | reverse complement strand
CTGTCGCGGGCCGGATGAAAAGCTCTGGCGGGCCGGATGTGGCCCGCGGGCCGCCAGTTGACGTTCCCTGCCCTACACCCAGGCACGCTGGGTGCTGTAATGCATGCAGGCCTGCAGGATCATGGACGCTTCTGGGGGAAGGGATGCCAAGGCTATCCTGCGTCTGACGTCACGGCGCTGTAGAGAGGGAGAGGAGGCGATGTGAGGAAGCTGCAATAAACACACAGGGCGTCTGCGCCTGTCTAAGTAGGACAATAAAGTGAAAACGGCATCAATGCTCTAACAATGGATTTGTCACATACCCTCCTCCTTAAAGTTTTCCTCTTCGTGCACTTGCTAAACTACACCCAAGGTGAGTGAGGCGTTTTGTCGGAGAAAACCTTCCGAGTTGTGTTGAAACCATAGCAGCGGCGGGCTGAGAGGAGCAGAAATCCCGATAGCCCGTTAGCTAGCAGAAGGGATCAGCAGGGCCTGCTTGTTGTGAGGAGGACTGCACCCTTTTTGCCGTATTACTTCAAGCCGACAGATCACACACAGCTTAAAAGCGGACTCGGATTCGAGCAGTTGTTTGAAATAAACCGATGTTGGGGAGTTGCGCCTATGTGTTGTCACCATTTTTTTTATCGCCAGCTTTCGGGTTAGGGGTTTTGTTGTTACCGTGCGAGCAGCGCCGACAGCCATTGTTATGAGAAGATGGAGATGCCGACTGGGGTAACGGAGCGTTAGCTCCGAGCTAGCTGGCACTTTAGCCGCTAAATGTTCTGTCATAAATAAAAAGCGAAGCCTCCGAAATAACCTGGCCAGTTTGTACAATTTAAATGACACAAGTTTTCACGTTTTGCTGGCATCATTTTTGGCTTCAGTTTTGCGTCTTGTCTTGTGATTCCTCTTGATGTTTTTCTATTTTATGTCAATAATTTTAATTTATTTTAATAAAAATATTTTTTGTGTGTGTGGGTGAAGTGTGGGTGCCAAATTGCTCTCTGTAAAATGCAGTGTGGACGTGTAATTCACTTATACATTCCTGCCTCTGTGTGCTATACAATTAAATTGGTTTCTTAAACTTCCCTCTATAAAAAGAAAAAAAATCTCAGGTAGATTTAGGAGCCATGTTATTTGGCAATCAAAATATTGCTTTTTCCCCCCCCGATAGCTTTGTGACTTGTCAAACTGTCATAAATAGCAATCACAACGTTTTACACAAATACACAGTAATTTCCCTACATCACCTTATTTATTAATCTGAGCTAGTCTAAGCTACAGGACATTCTTTCTTCCCGATACAACAATACTTGTTTTTTATTACAAAGTACTTACTAAGCTACTTATTGTAATATACTTAGATTTCTGTTTGAGTGAGCTCTTTCTTTTGTGTAATTTTTACCTCTTTGCGCTGTGTTGTTGTGTGATATTGTATTTATTTTATTGCCCTAGGTTGTTTTTCAAGTTTTGGCTACTGTAACACAGTAATTCCCCAACTTTTGGGGTAAATAAAGTGCAGCTTATCTCGTATCATCTTAAATTTACTGTTTTTCTTTGAATAGAAGTGTATGAATCTTGACTCGCTGCATATCTTTATGCTTTTGTAAACCTTGAGAAATTAATTTATCTCAGAGATGTAGTCACGGCCTTCACTTCTCATAGTCACCTCAATGAAAAATTTAATGTTACCACCTAAATATTTCATACTGCATATGAACAGAGAAGTAGCTGAAGCCTGGTCTACTTATCCACCTTTGTTATAATGTTGTACAGAATCCTGTAATTTATGGCTCACTAGTCAGGCATAATTACCTGCCAGAGAGGCCTAATTACATGGACTCTATTTACTGAAAATGCTTTCTATTGGTTTTTATTATGGAGCAGCAATCTCACTTTACATATGCACCACTTTCCTCAGTATATGTGGAAAACAAGCCAACATTCGGGGGGGGGGGGGGTAATGTCCTAAACAAATGAAACTGAGGTTTTTCAGACTGATTTTATGTGTGAAACAGTTAGCAAAATGGGTGGAGATGGTTAAGAATCGCTTTCTTTCAAGCCCACCACCCACTCTTCTGGTGGTGAAATAATTAAGCTGTGACGCTGTGGGCTGTTGTTGAGCACTGCTCTAAAGCTGGCATTCACTCGACTTAAATAGATTTTAGTTAAATGTTAAAAACCAGACCATACTGATTTTCTGTCTGTTTCCTTTATTTTAACCCTGCCTGTCAGATATCGGCCAGATTATCCACCTTACGGGCACCTAAACCGCCCTAACGTGTACAATGCAGCAGTTGTTTATAAATGTAGCTTTTATACACGCTCCTTGAAGACTCAAATCTGAGTGTTTCTGTTAGGAATAGTTAAATATTACAGAATCACGTCCCAATTTGCTAACTGAGTGGGGAACATGGGAAGGTTGGTTTTTTTGGTCCTGCAGCTATATGCATATACAAAAACAGTGCACACACCTTTTTTTAACAGACAGTTCCTTTGTTCTTTTCATACAGGACACTATAGAAATCCCCTGAACAAGTACATCCGCCACTATGAAGGCCTGTCCTACGACACAGAGCTTGTGCACAGCAAGCATCAGAGAGTCAAGAGGGCACTCTCTCATGAAGACCTGCAATTAGATTTTCATGCCCACGGAAGGTTTGTGCACTTTTTTTTATTTTTATTTAAAGATATTATCCTAAAGTAAAGTCTGTCTGCATCTCTATCCTTTTTATGTCTCTTCATGTAGATCTGTATTTCTATATTCATCTCTCTGTTTATTTATGTGCAGACGCCATCACATACACTTGTGCGGTTTATGATTAAAGGTTGAGGTCTGCTGTAGTGGGGATTTGCAGTTTTATTAGAAGTTGTTTTACAAAATCAAAAAAGTATACAGATGCATCACAGGTCAGTGTTCAGGATGGATTTTAAAAGTCTGAGTTGTTTTCTGTGTAGATTCCCTGCTCCCCACTGGAGCCTTGACTGGTTGAATTAACCAGCAGCTACTTTAATTATTGTTTAAACTGATTTTAAAAGAAGAAGACGCAGCAAAGAGACATTCCTCCAGTTCGGTCTTTTAAGTTGTGCTGATTTGCAGCCATTTTCACTTGTGTGATAGTGTGCTGGGCCTTATAACTGCTGGTGGGACAGAAATAAGCTATTAAAGTCACAAACCTGAGCTCAGAATCATTGGTGTTGTGGTGGTGTTCGTATTCCCTGCAGGTAAAGTGAAACTGTGCATGTATTTGTCTGTGCTGGTTAGCTCTGTGATGTATTGGGTGTTTCGTGCTACCTGAGTGGGAGCCCCTCCAGATATACTTACAGTCCTTGTCAGGGTTCTTTATCCAGTATTTTGAGGAGGTGGTGTTGTGAAAAAGCGTTCATGACAAAGTCACGACCATCTGGCTGGGATCTTAGCGAAGACTGTTTGTCGCCCTTCCTGTTACAGGGCCTGCTGTTTCTAAACTCAGACGCATCTTAATAGGGAAGAGCATCATAAGAGTAGGGCAAACACACAGAAGGAAGATGTCTCTTCCTTTGAAAAACAGGAACGCATCAGCTTCTTTTCCTTTTGAATTCATGACAAAGCCAGAGATAGAACTCAGTTCTCGTTTTGCCTTTCCTTTTCCTGATTCGAACAAAACGTTTTTTACTTTTCAGAATTCCGAAGCACTAAAAGTAAAGTGAGGATGCTTTTACGTTCATATATACTATGAAGCTTGCCTCTAAAATGCCACCAGTTCTCAGTTTTGTGGTTCAGAGTGCTGGGCAGGTAGTTTCCTTCATACATTTTAGAGAATTGCAACCGTTTTTCGGTAAATTATGGCTGTCTCAGTTGTCTTTTTATGGAATCCAAGACTGACTCCATGATGATGTTGAGAGCGCAGTGTGGGAGCTATACCATCTGTTGCAAGATTCCTTATTCTTCTTGTCGCCAAAGAACGGACTTTGACTCTTGTTGTGTTTTTGGGCTCATTGCCATCCTACAGAATGAATATTTTGGACCTATCATATGCCTCCATAATAGGATTGATTGATAACACCTGGACTGCCTAAAACCTTTGCAGAGTTCTGTATGACTCTGAAATGGCTGATAAACATTTTAATGCGTTGCAGAGATTCCCCCTGGGATTCCTACACAGAAACAGTGATTCACAGGGCATTGTGCACATACAGGGATATATTGTTTGCCATTATATCAAAGTTGCCCATATTTTTCAGCTCTAAATTTTCAAAGGCCTTGTGTTTTCTCTGTGCACGGACCCAGAAATCAGCAACTTTCACACAATGCAAGCATACAATAAGAGCACTGTGTGGGTGTTCCGTGAAACCCAAGGGTTACTGTAACATGTTTGTTTCCTTGCCATATGTTTGAACTACAAAAAAAAACCCCAGCATTCTTGTAAGATGTCCTAATTTTCTGTTTATTCTCTTACAAAATAAACGCTGCAGTTTTCCCTCTGCAACAGAAAACAGCTTAGATGTTTTCTCTCTGCCAGTGCTCTTGCGTTGACCCTACCCCCCTTTAATTTGCAGTTTCCTTTTTAGCAAAGGCTGGGTAAATATTGCTTACTTCCACTACTTAGGGCCAGCTACAGCTCCACTCCTGAATCTAAAGGCCTTTTTGATCTCTTTGATTTCAGGCATTTTAATTTACGAATGAAGAGAGATACTACCTTGTTTGCCCCAGATTTGAAGGTAGATGTTTCAGGAGAAGAAATTCCGTACGATACCTCTCACATCTACACGGGAGAAATCTTTGGTAAGACTATAAATTTTTGCAGAATTGTTTTAATGTGTCACTACAATGCTGCTGTCTAGGGATTTTTTTGAAACAGCTGTTGGCTTTGTTTTTCTCAAATGCAAATACCTGCTTCTGCGTCAATCTTCTAATTGACAATTTGGATTCCCAGGTGAGAAAGGCACGTTGACTCATGGCTCCATTGTGGATGGTAAATTTGAGGGCTTCATTCAGAGCTACCATGGCACTTACTACGTGGAGCCTGCTGAGAGATACCTTCAGGGCAAGGATGTGCCCTTCCACTCTGTCATCTACCATGAAGACGACATACGTGAGTCCCCCCGGCAGCGTCAGCTACACAAATACTTCGACAGGCTATTATCTTGTCACCATCGAGTGTGTATTTAGGTACATACGTATGTAAATGTGTGACTGGAAAGTGCAAGGTTAGTGCTGCCGAGCTGATGGAGGCAGACTGGTGTGAGAGGCCCCCCTGGGGAGCAGAGGCACCTGGGGTGTTCATTAGCTGAGTAACACAATCTTGCTCTTGGGTACTGGCTCATTTCAGCAGTCTTTGCGGTGTTTGTACTAATAGTAAGCACCAAGTACACTTCACTACACTTGCGAACTCTAATTTCACATCATCTGTGTACACATAGCATGTGGCTGAGGGCAAATTAAACATAATTGTGAGAGCGACTAATGAGAGCGACAGGAAAGTAATTCACACAGCAAAGCTAGGCTCAAGTGACGTGTAAGTGCTTGCATTAGCTGATCATGAATAGTGCCTGAAATAGAGTGACTCACGGGGTTAAGTAGCTAACATTGTCTCCCATAATCCTAACAGTGTTGTGTCTGCCTCTCTCATACAGACTACCCGCACAAGTATGGCCCAGAGGGAGGCTGTGCCGATAGCTCTGTGTTTGAAAGGATGAAGAAATACCAAGCCTCTGCAATGGCGGAGCCCCCTAAGGTTAACTTCACCACACACCACAATAAACCCTGACGGAGTTTAGTAAAGAGATTTGAGGATATTTTATAGAACTGCTCAGTCAGGGTCAAAGATACTGAGCGATGTCTTTTTAAAGTCTCTGTGTCTAGTTCCATGTTTCAAATTGTAAGCCTGGAAGTGTTAAACCAGCACACTCACAGTTAAGACTGGTCAGTCTAATTATTATTTCTCACTTGGAGTTTGACATATTACTGTTATTTTACAGATTGCCAAAAATTGTGTTACAACATGGTTTAGTTTGACCGAGACGATCAGATTAAAAAAAAAGTTTAACAATTTATTTATTACCTTTGCAAAGGAGGTTATGTTTTAGTATGATTACTCAAAAAGTTACAGATTTATCTGCATGACATTTTTTTTCTACCAGAGCTCAGGCTTGGCCCACACTGTGGAAATGACTCATTCTTGGAGTCGATTCAGATCTAGATCCAGGAATTTTTGGGAGGGATTCTTTATCGTTGCAAAACGAGCAGAATTTTGCAACATCTTCACAAATGTACATCAATTTTAATAACAAAGTTTGGGATCTATCTGGGAACTCTTTGCAAAAAAAAAAAAAAAAAAAGTCACAAACTAATTCAGATCCAGATATCCTTTTGGATTCAGGGGCTCAATTCATGCTCGGTTTTCAGCCTTGGCAGCGGTATACAGTCTCAGACTGCTTTTGTTTTTGCTTTTTGTTTTTTTCCCATTTGAGACGAGCTGTTACTGGTCTCATGGGAGTCCACTGAAATGAGAAAAGCTGCATCTAACTATCCCTCAAACTCTAAAATTGGACCCATTTAGTGCCTCACATGTGTTATTACGTTCACATCAAAGACCTTAGCAGGATGAAATAATGTTCAGTTTGCTACCTGACAATGAAATGCCTTACGCCTTATCTCAAGCTGTGCCTCTTAGCTCTAATCCAATCAGAGATGGCAGGCAGTAATTAAATATGTCTGTGTTGAGTTTGAACCACATTAACAACAAACATTGTATCGTCAGTTTGATTTATACATTACTTCTGACTCACTTGGCGTGACATGCCTGCCAAACTAGGTGATTAAAATGTATTTTCTCACATTTGAACGCCTTAAGACTCCACATGAGATGGGTGTCCACCAGTTGTTTCACCCTCCACCCCTCAAACCAAAATCTTCCTTTAACTGGTAGTCATCAGCCTTTTTCCCCGCCCTGTATGTGAACGTGTTCCTCTGCAGAACAGAACTTCATAAACATACTGCAGCTGAAGAACCACAGCCTAAAAATACTGGACATTATTTATTTACTCTTTTTGACTGTTTGGCTGAAAAATGCTTTAAATATGTTTTATTTAACTGTGTATTTCCTGCTCTGCCTCTGCTATGTCACTCACACCAGGAAGTCCATGTTGAGGCGGACACTGTGCTGCTGAGGAAGAAGAGGATGGCCCAGGCTGAGAAAAACACCTGTCAGCTTTTTATTCAGACTGACCACCTCTTCTTCAAGTATTACAAGACTAGAGAAGCTGTCATAGCGCAGGTAACACACGGGCAGTCGCTTGATATATACTTCTTTTAATGCTTTTTATTTCAGTATGTAGAATTTTAGTTCTGCGATGGTACAGTTTAATTCTTTTTTTTCTCAGGACAGAAAGCTTGATATAAAGTATAAATGTTTATTTAGATATTATGTCAGGTTCAGTGTAAGCAGTCAGTCAAAACAAAAAACAGGAAGAAAAGAGTAAAAAAAAAAACAAAACAAGTGTCAGTCTAATAATTATGCCTGACTTTTTTTTGTTTTGTGTTAGAGCCTAGAAATACACAGCTAACAGAAAGTGTCCATGAAAGTACAATTTCTATATGGAGTTGTTACATTTTTAGGAATTTTGTCGTATTTTGGGAAATGCGTGTTCATTTTCTGGGGCGAGTTATACTAAAAGATTGGTGCCAGATGGGCTCTACCTGTTAATTAATGAGCTTAATGAATGAGAGTGAGTCTTGATGTTTTCCATTTTTCCTCATCTGTATACTAAGCTACGCTAACTGGCTGACAGCAGTAGCTTCCTATTAGGTCTACACACTTTAGAGTGTCTCATATAACCCCCCAGCAATTAAGCAAATAATCATGTTTCTCATAGTGTTATATACACAGTGCTTAACACATTTATTACACCACCACCCAGTGTAAGGTTTATGCCACCTGTGACATAAATTATATTTTTAATCCTTAAATATAATTATTGCTGTTATCCTTGAAGTTGACTGTTTTACAAAAAAAGTAGTAGAGCACATTATTAGTTTTTGATTAATTAGTTAGTTACTTGCGTTTATGAACAGAAACATTTGTTTTAGTGAATAAATGATTTTATTGCTCCTCAGACTCATTAAGAAGAAATGTAAACGCTGTCACTTTGGCTAACCTGCTCACTCTGTACACCACACTGACACAGAATCAGCTGTTTCAAACAGTATATATCATAATGTGAAGATAAAGGAGAATGCTTTTTATTTACTTGGAATTACCACTCCAGGTTTCAGTGTAAGCCAGTAGCACCCTTGGTGTAAATGAACCCCCCTCCACCAGGCCTAAGTACCATGGATTATTTTTTTGAATGTAAAAGCTACACCCAATAACTTGGCTAACATATCGTATTAGCCTTCTGTTGCTGCATACAAGCAGCTCTCGTTACTACTACTGTACAGATGGAGTATTTGTGATTAGATGCACAGGAATAATATTTCCAGTATGAAGAGAAGGTAACGTTTACCAGTGGGAAAGCACAGAATGATGGTTTACGTTATTCTCTCAGCTTTCACAATTTGTGAAAGTAAGTGGACGGATGTCAGTTGAACCTCTTACAGTTTAAGTAGTTTTAAAATTGCTTAACATTTCCCTAAGCATGCACTGCTGGAAACTCTGACACAGCCTACAGTGGCTTCAGTCACCATTGGCTTGGCACTTTTTTGTCTTGGTAAACAAAAATACAATAATATACCATATACCTCAGTGAAATGTCAGGAATTCAGCATACAAAAGGCGATAAAACCTGTTCCCCAAACTGAAGGATTTATTTTTTTATTTTTGCTATGTTACGTTTCAGATCTCCAGTCATGTCAAGGCCATCGATGCCATCTATCAGGGCACAGACTTCATGGGCATTCGTAACATCAGTTTTATGGTGAAAAGGATCCGGGTGAGTCTAGTGCAGATCGGCTGGTTTTAAATTTTAGGTTTGGTCACAGTCTTCCCTCTGAACCAGCTGTCACCCTTCTTCACAGATAAACACCACCAATGATGAGAGAGACAGGACCAACCCATTCCGCTTTGCCAACATTGGGGTGGAGAAGTTTTTGGAGCTGAACTCAGAGCAGAACCACGACGACTACTGCTTGGCTTATGTGTTCACTGACAGAGATTTTGATGACGGGGTGTTGGGTTTGGCCTGGGTGGGAGCCCCCTCAGGTACTATAAGATCTTATTTCTTGTGGCAAGCAAACAGTCTTGTGTCCTGTTTTTACCCTCCTGCATAAAGTAAAGCGGGATATTGTCATACCGTCCGTCTGTCCATCCATCCATCCGTCTCATCCATGAGGGTTTGCCTTTCCGGTCTATAGACTCCAAAACCACAAGGAGTTGAGCCATTTATCTGAAGTGGAGAATAAACAACATGAAGGATTTCACGCTGCTAATGCTATGATAATATATACTTATGATATGCAGCCTCTTTCTCATGTCTGATTGGCTTAGCGTAATTATGTGATCATATTGTGCCATGTGATTGGCTATACTTACTTGACCATTATTGACTGAAATGGATAAAGTGGGGTGTCCCCATATCTATCAACTGACGAAGGTCACTGAACAGCTGGCAGTAGCCAGATAGTGAGAAACTGGGGAATCCCACATTTGCAGGTAAAGAGTCAGTCTGTTTATAGTAACATCAGTTCTAGGCTGCAGCCTTATTGATTCACCTGTGATGCCAGCTTCTGATTGGCTGAGCATTTTGTTGCATGTTAGTCAGGGATGACTCATGGCCATAAATAGTATGGACTATGACTCATCATTGAGCAATATCAAAGCCATACCTACTGCTCAGCAATATTGCTCAAATGTACATGGTTGCATTATGATTACAGTGATCATGTAAAATAGTGATAATGATACATAATACATTGATACCAGCAGATTATGTAGTAATATTCCTGTACACACGAGTATAATATAATGTAAATACCTTGTGAGTATGCATTATATCTGGCTTATTGTTATAGAGTATATAAATAGACACTATGTAGTATATACCCATGTACTAGAGTACACTATGTACTTTCTCTAATTTGTTTACCATGTAAATCTTTTGTGTCTGTTCTAGGATGTGTTTACCAAAAAGTATTTGTAGAAATGTTAGAAATAATCAGAGAATATCTGTCTCTTACAGCATGCTTAAAATAGTTTTGATTTAATGAGTATTGTTAATATTGAAAACATATTTTTGCTGGAATATGTATTACATCTTTATTAACCCAGGGGTGACTAAAAGTATTTGGATAAAAGTTTAGAGCAAGGCCTCCAAATTAGTACGAAAATAATTTTGCACAAAGTAATAAGCCGTCTGCTGAACGGTTTTCTATTATGAAAATTGGCTGTAAAGTTATCCTGACTTCTACATCCAGTTTATATTTTCATTAATAGTGGGAGGATGTCCCCGTTGGTGGTGGGTCTCGTTATGGAAAGATATGAAAACATCACCTTTTCACCACACATCACATTCCTTAGCACAAATCTGTGCTTGCAATTGTAGACTGCTTGAACTGCATCAAACATGAACATATATTTGTTGCACTGTGTTGCAGAGATGTGTCTACTCTACATTGCAGTTATTTTGTGTTAGATTGTAAATTTGCTGTATGAAATTGGGCATCTTTTCCCAGTAAGGACAAAAACATTTTGAGTTCAGCGTGTTCTGTGAACATGATGATGAATTATGCCTCATTTTATTTATCTGAATAACTGTTGTTAAATGAATCACATTCACTCTTCATTGAGCCATATCCTTCCATATTTTGTTTGTTACAAATTGTGCTTTTCCTTCTCAGGGAGCTCTGGGGGCATCTGTGAAAAAAGCAAGCTGTACTCAGATGGAAAAAAGAAATCTCTCAACACTGGTATAATCACTGTACAGAACTATGCCTCCCACGTACCTCCGAAAGTCTCCCATATCACTTTCGCACATGAAGTAGGGCACAACTTTGGCTCCCCGGTGAGTTGCCTAGATGTGTCGCGTTTATGCAGGGTGAGAAGGAATTTATGATGCCTGTACACTTTGTCCCTTCTTCCTTTTAATCTTTGATTTTCTTTTTCTTCCTCGCTGCCAGCATGACTCTGGATCTGAGTGCACACCCGGGGAATCCAAAAGCCAAGACAAGAAGGAGAAGGGCAATTATATCATGTATGCGAGAGCTACATCGGGAGACAAGCTCAACAACAATAAGTTCTCCCTCTGCAGCGTTCGCAACATCAGCCAGGTGCTGGACAAAAAGAGGAACAACTGTTTTGTTGGTACGTTTTACTGTTTTTGTTAGATCAGGGCCTTGATCTTAACTTCAGGTTTTTGTTTTTTTTTTATTTAAAATTTCAGACCAGAATATTCTTCTGCTTGTGCTTTCCCTGTCCCCTGCGCTGTTGAGTGTGGAATATTTTTTACTCCAAAGTCTTAATTAGTGAAAGAAATTGGGCAACCTGAGAGGTTTTTGGCTACTATCAGCTTTGAAAAATTGGCATTAGTCCAGGATATTTTTGTACAGTGTTTGGCAGACTGTGGTAGTTTACCTTGTCATCCTTTTTTGTGTGCGTTTTGGGGGTGGGGGGGGGGGCATTGTTTTGCCAGAACAGCAAAACAATGCTTTAAAAGTCACTCGATTATTTCACCCTGTGATTGGCGTGTCTTTCTGTTTTGCACAGCCTGTTTTGCTGTTTGAAGTGACATGCATCTTGACTGCGCTGATATGACTGAAAAAGGCTTTAGATTTTCAGAAATTGTCCTGGTACACCCACAGCGCCTGATATTTTTATTTATTTATTTATTTTTTACCAACAGTCTTTGGATTTATGCATTTGGCTCTTTCAAGTGTCCCTTTCTATTTTTCAGTACTTTGTTTTTTGGCTGCTATTGCAGCAACTCATTCCCTTCAGCACAGTATTCAAGCTTGTGTGTGTGTGTGTGTGTGTGTGTGTGTGTGTGTGTGTGTGTGTGTGTGTGTGTGTGTGTGTGTGTGTGTG
>JAVDPK010017769.1:0-11988 GCA_034780415.1 Cichlasoma orientale | reverse complement strand
GGCCTATTGCATTGGGCCATTCAGTCCTAGTACAACTTGGTCTGCATTGCAGTCTGCCTTATTCACTTTACTTTGGTGGCCTCAGAATCTCATCTCTCCTTTCCAGTGGAAATGGTGTTGTAGTGGTGTTATACACTACATTTTAGTGGCCTTTGAAATTGCATTTAATGTTTGCAGTTTGTCCCAGAGGTTAATGTAGCACTTACAACTTATCAAAACTTAACTTGGTGTTTTTGGTTTATTTAAGGGAGTGCATTCAAGGGAGTGTGTGTGTGTGGACACAAGACAGCTTATGAATACAAAATTCCCTCTGCATTGAAAAGCAGCGACATAGACCGACACGTGGCTCTTCAGTACTATATTACATACAGGTAACACAATTGGTTATAGTGCAGCTACAAGTGCAATATGGTATAAAGCAAAAAATAATAGTTTACTGTAATATATATACAAAATAAGTATATGATAAGTCCAATAATTAATTTGTTTCAATACTTTAAAGATGCTAAGATATATCTTTTAAACCTGGTTACTTTTTTTTTGGCTTCATATGGGGTAAGCTGGGATCTGTGGTTTCAGAGTTACCAGGGGTGAAACATCCAACAGTCTGCAGCTGCTGCATTTTATATATAATAGAGCTGCACTAAGCTAAAGTTATTAGATTTAATGGTGTGTTTAAAAATACATTTTAGTTCTTATTTGAATTATCCACAAACCAGGATGAAACGCAGACCATCCACAAATACATCAGGAAGATGGTCCCTCAAGATGAGCTGCTCCAAGTGTGCCTCAGGCAGCTGAAGACAGACGGTGATGAAGAACAGTAAAAGGAACTATCATGGACGACCAAGCCCCTGCATTGGATGTACCATAGACAGAAAGAGGAAGTGGCTGACCTGGCTTAAAGGACGGCACAGAGGCCCTGATCATGGCAGCACAAGAACGGGCCGTAAGTGCCAGATCCATGGAGGCGGGAGTACGAGACTGTGCAAACATGCCCCAGAGACTGAGAGGGAGTTATTATTATTATTATATTATTACATTTCCAATTAATGTTTTGGACAACAATGCTTTGACAAAGTACAGCAATAATAAATTTATTTAAACACTGGATATTTCTTTGACATGCACCACCTACCTAAGGATTGCTGCAGACCATGTACACCTTTTCATGGCAATGGTATTCTCTGATGGCTGTGGCCTCTTTCAACAGGATAACAAAGCAAAGCAAAAATGGTTCAGAAATGGTTTTAGGAGCATAACGCGTTTGAGGTGTTGACTTGGCAGAAGAAGGGGATATTTCCATTGGGCACTGAAGCAGATGAGAAACAATAAAGTTGCTGGTGGATGGTATATAGTCAACTATCTGGCACAGATCTTCAATTTGCTGTGGCAATCCAAGAAGATACAGAAGGAGTGGGGATCTGCTGTGATATTCCCAATTCATACAAAGGAAGACCAAACGAATTGCAGCAACTATCATGCAATTTTACTATTATCACATGCTGGCAAGATATATGAGCGGCTCCTTGAGAGAAGACTGGAGTAGACACTCCATGAGGCGTAGCACAGCTTCAGACCCAAACAACGAACCATGGACCTATGCTTTGCACTGAAGATACTTCTGGAAATGTCATAGGAATTCAGTTACCCAAGATACCTGGCTTTCCTTGACTTAGAGACGGCCTTCAACCGTGTTCCAAGGTGGCAAATCTGTAAAGCGCTGCAACACATTGATGATGGGACACTGAGGAAATGGTACCTTGAGAAGCATCACAACGAAATGTCCCAGAGGAAGACCAAGGATGACCCGTCTCCCAGGACTACTGGGAGACAGGTGAGAAGTGAGAGGTTATAATGTTATCCCTGATTGGTGCATGATTACTGCCTTGCCTGAATATGTTTTTCAGACAATTCATCATATGACTTCAAAAACCGGTGACCATTGTTATTATCCTATGTTTCATGAGAATAACAACATTGCTTTCTTTTAATTGTGACTTCAGTTGTTCCATAAACCATAACAAGTGATTATTGCAACCATGATTATGAACGGCAATCCAAAAAACGAGCAATGGCAGCAGATTAAAATAGCCATAAAAGAATGTGAGGATTTTAGTTGCCATACAATAGTGTGGGAGTTTTCAGTGAAGAGTTGAGCTGCTTCATCCTGATCCTACACTGATTGCAAGGCCATAGGGGAAAATCAGCAAGTGCTCTTCACGGTCTAATCAGGACTAAGCATGGGTTTTTGTCATACAGCTCACCTCAACAGAGAAGTACACTTAATGAGTAAAGGAATTCTTTTAGGGTGTTGAAATCTGCATCGAAAAATAACATTTCTGCTGTTTTTGAGAACAGTTTGATATTAATTGATATTACCTAATTCAATGATGCTGAGTTCAAAAATACCAATAAAAATATTCAAACATGTACAGTTTTATCACAAAATGCAAATCCATTTTTTTTTCACATGGTCCATTTGTGCTTATTGTATTTCAGCTTTTCCAACACAGTTGCATATTTCCATAGCTTTTTTGAACTGGACAGAATGACCACTTGGCATGGATGCAAAGTAATTGCCATTATGCAGTAGGATGCATTTTAGGCTGGCTTTTCAGCTGACAATGTACAGCCTCCACTCATCTGCATCATACTCACAACCCATTGCACCCAAAAGGCCTTCAACATCAACACAAAAGACAAAGTCATTATCCATTTCAAAGAATGGAATAAGATCTTTATCCTACCTATGAAAAGAACATTTAGTTCCTGGAGCCAGGAGGTTTTTCTAGCTGAGCCTAGACCCAAGCAACTCAAGCAAATCGTAAGACTATCTATTATATAATATCTACTACTTACTGTACAATATTTGTATACAACTACAGTGCAATACAGTGTAACATAGTACAATATAGTGTAATGCAATATACACTATGCATTATATTCATGCTTTGGTCTGCAATATATTCCATGCTGACCAATGCATGGAATGCAGACCACTTTATCAATTTTCTATTATCAATTTAGCTATCAATTTATTTATTTATTTGGTTTTTTTATTTATCTGGCGTTTTTATTTGTTTTCATTGTGGAACCGATGCAACGTAATTTCGTTCAGCACTGCATCTTGATGTGGTGTCTGCATGACAATAAAGTGAATCTGAAACTGAAACTCAGCTGCTTCCTCTGGCAGATCCAATTCTTGTACTAACTCATTTAACTCTGGCTCAGTGAATAACTGGGGACAGATGAGCTACTAGGAGATGGATCTTCGAAGTCCTCATCACTAGAATGTTGTGCATCTGGAGATAAAACATCATCAGACTCTTCTCTCTAACCAACCAAGCCAGTAAAAATGGGAGGTATTATTTCATCTGAATGTGGTACAGGTCTCACTGATGGCAGGTTAGGGTAACTAACTAAACAATATTGACTAAACAGAAGTAGCATTCATCAAATTGATTCTGTGGCTCCCTCCATACCACTGGAGTATCTAAACCAAAGCAATTTCTCATTCCCTTAGTCCATGCTGAGAAATTCTCAACACATGGCAGGCAAGCTGAATGAGGTACCCATGACTTGTCTTGGTCGCCCAATTTCGTAACAAAATAAGCACAAAATCTGTTATGTTTTGTTGCTGTTTGGATTAAAGCATCCAATGAGATAGCAAAAAAAAAAAAAAAAATCTGGATCATGTTTACAATTCCCATTTCTAAAAAAAAAAGGTGACATAATTGAGCAAAATGGGTATTTCTTTTGAAATCAGCAACCACAAATTAGTAATGAACAAGTGTTAAATTTCATGCAGAAAATATAATGTAGAGTGGTGTTACTTAACTCTATCACCAGATGTGTGAGTGGGCTGTTGACTCATCTGTGCTACTTCTCGCTGTCCGCTTGGGGGCATAATGACGATGATGCTGCGGCTGATACACTATATTGCCAAAAGTATTCATTCACCCATCCAAATCATTGAATTCAGGCGTTCCAATCACTTCCATGGCCACAGTTATATAAAACCAAGCAGCTAGGAATGCAGACTGCTTCTACAAACATTTGTGAAAGAATGGGTCTCTCTCAGGAGCTCAGTGAATTCCAGTGTGGTACCGTGATAGGATGCCACCTGTGCAACAATATCTGTTGTGAAATCTTCTAAATATTCCACAGTCAGCTGTTAGTGGTATTATAACAAAGTGGAAGCAATTGGGAACAACAACAACTCAGACACAAAGTGGTAGGCCATGTAAAATGACAGAGAATGGCCAGTGAATGCTGAGGTGGATAGTGTGCAAAGGTCGCCAAGTTTCTGCAGAGTCAGTGGCGACTATGAATGAGAGCGGCGACTGCTATCTCATCCAATATTGGTGTCTGACCTCGCAAATGTGTATCTGGAAGAATGGTCAAAAATTCCCATAAACACGGCTAAACCTTGCGGAAAGCCTTCCCAGAAGAGTTGAAGCTGTTATAGCTGCAAAGGGTGGGCCGACATCATATTAAACCCTATGGGTTAAGAATTGGATGTCACTCAAGTTTTGCACATTTTTCAAAGTTTCTGGTTGGTTTCCTTATCCTCAGACCTTCTTAGTTTATTGATGTTCTTGGTTATAGTTTATTTGTATTTAATTTCTGTTTTCCCTGTGTCAAGTCTGCATCTCTGTGCGTTGTCATTTCCTGTTTTATTTTGCTAGCTCTTGTCTTGTGTGCATTGTATTTAGTTTTGCTTCCCCCTGTCACGTTGATTATTTGCTCCTGTTGAGCCTGTACATGTTTCCTTGTGTTTTTGTGAGTATCTAGCAATAAAGTTGCATTTTTGAGGTCCATGTTTTGCCTCTGGGGTTCTACATTTGGACCGACATTCTACCTGCCAATGTTTCAATTTATTTTATTCAGTTTTATTTCTATAGTGCAGATTCCTAATTGCATCCTGCTGCTCTTTCAGACCCTGAAACACGCACACAGATATACAGGCACCAATCATTTTGTTAGTTGCATTAATAAGCAGCTGGCGTACCTATGTATTCAGCTAATCCTGTGTCAACAACTCAGTGCATTTAGGCACGTGGACAGAGACAAAACAACATGCTAAAGTTGAAACTGAGCATCAAAACGGGGACGAAAAGTGACATTGGTGTCAGACAGGCTTGAGTACTTTCAGAAGACGCTAATGAATATTTCAGAAACTGCTGATCTACTGGGATTTTCCTGCACAACCATCTCCACAGATGGGCTACAGCAGCAGAAGACCACTCCTGTCAGCTAAGAACACAGAACATATAAAAGATGGACGTAGCTACTGTGATGTCACCCACTGGCTTTTTATGTTGTGTTTTAAGCCTTGAAATAAATGTTTCTGATGTTACCATCCTGGTTGCAAACAACTGCATTGCATGAGAAAGCTTGGAGCCGGCTGTGAAACTACACGTTCATTGGCTAATGACTCATGACTGACAACCTGTTAGCCAATGAGTGTGCGGTTTGGTACCAGAGAGAGTCCTCCATTTTGAAACACATTATGACCAACATTTACAAAACAGATTTCATGTTTATTAGTTTTTTAATTCAATATTAACAAAACCAGTGACCAAAATAAGTGATTGAGCCCATAAACTCAAAGGTCAAGACGTCAAGAAGTTAGAAAGCTGATTTCCCAAAGACCTATACAGGTCTGGAAGTCTTTTTGCAATCACAGCTATCATCATCTGGTGGTCTTCAGATAGAATGCATGTTTTTAGGCACTTCCACATTGGCTTCAAACAGAGGCTACATGGACTCTCCAAAAATTGGATGCTAGAATACTGGAAAAATTGTGTCTGGTTTGATGAGTGATGTGACATTAGAATATTTCTGGCACACATCAGGGCCTTAATAGTACCAACAGGAAACACTAAAGCATTGTTGCTGACCACGTCAGTCCCTTTATGACCGCAGTGTACCCATCTGTTGACGGCTGCTTCCAGCAGGGTAACACACCATGTCACAAACCTCACATAATCGCAAGTGAGTTCGATGGACTCATCTGCAACAACTGCATGATGCTATCATGCCAATATTTCAAAATTTCTGAGGAATCTTTCCAATACTTTGTTGAATCCGTGTCATGAAGAATTAAAGTAGTTTTGAAGTCAAAAGGGGTCCAACACAGTACTAGCAAAGTGTACTTTATTCATATGACCATACCATATTCATATGTGTGGTTTGTGTGGTTGTGCGCCATAACATAATATGTGCCATAACTCAAGCACCTGGATATTACCTTATTAGCATTAATTTATACAAGATATATTCCAGTTAGATGAGTAAACTCAAAAGGTCTTTGCAGCTGGTTAAGTTTTCTGTGTTTGTTTTTTTTGTTTGTTTGTTTGTTTTCCTTCCAAATGCAAATCCACTGATTACGGTGATTTAATCAAAAGCAACAAACAATTTCAGCATTTTAAATGAAAACTTAAAAATTGAGCATAAGGATTCTACATTAAAAAAATATCCACTGGTTTTAATTTACATTTTTTTAAGGAGTTTTACTTTAATGTTATCCCCCATCTTTATTTCTGTTGGCCTTTGAATGGAATACTGGAGTCTCGTAATCTTTTACACATGACAAGATCATAAAAGCAAATTCAGCAAGGAAGGCCATAAGTCAGGTGCTACACGTTTTTTCTGTACTATAAAGTCAGTAAAGTTTTGATAAAAGTAAAAACAATTTGTCAAAATCTTAGAACTGTGGTTTTTATTCATTCATTTGTTCATTTACTGATTGTTCATTAGTTTATTCATTCATCACAGAGTTGAAGTAACTCACTTTTTTTGTTTTAGCGTCTTTTGCACGAGTGAGTCTGTTGTGAAAAATGCCTTGACTGTTTTGAGAACTGCATTAAAAGTGGTGAAACTGACATTCCTGATGTGAGAATCGCACCAAAGCAAATGAGACAAACTATAAGTGAACAGGACTGGTTGAGTGGCTAACTAACAAAAATCAGATATTCAGCTGTTCTTCTAAAATATGCTTGAACAGCTACTATGATATACAATGATATGGCAGTTAGAGTACGCTTAATAAAAGCAAACACTAGCTGTTGCAGTGTGCTGTTTATAAGACGACGCATGAAGGCATAGAGCCCTGGATGGTCATCCATCTGTGCAGGGTCAAACTGTAAGCAGAGAGATGAGGAAGTTAGTAACAAGGTGTGGCGACTACAGGAAAAACAACATGTGGTTACCACAGAGCAATAGAAGACAATCCAGCAAAGAGGGGAGGCTCAAACAGGTCCTTAAGTACTTGTAGTTGATTGCAGCTTGGTGAGAAGCAGGGGGCCTTGCACCAGCGTGGGAAACTAACTCCACCCATACAGGAGGAGGAAGCCAGTCCCTCCCACAACCTGGACTCCAGGAAGACAACACTCCAAAACATAAACATCTAAATCATGACATAATCAGTATCATGTGCATCAACAGACTTCTCTGATGCTTCATCTGTATAGTAAATCTTATCAATGGTAAAATAAATGGGGAGCTGAATTGACTCATCACTGGTATTGCTTGGGTGGTGGTGTGGTGGTGTGGTAATGGTAGTGTGGTAATGGTGGTGGGGTGTCTCACTCTGCTTGTTTGACACAATCATTTTAAGTTCGAGTGAGGACAACCCATCCAAATGCTCAGTAACTGAAACAGAAACAAAATAAATTGGTCAAGACTGTCTTTGGCAAGGCCATATGTGCCATATGCTAATTATTATTAGTCTGCTATCGGCAGACAGATGTATTGGTTCCAAGTCTGTTTTGTGTACCAGACGATGACAAGTTGTTTTTCCCAACATGACTCTGCAGAACAAAATGTTTCAGTAACTTGGAACGCACAGAGCCTGCTGATAAAGCTTTGGGTCTGTGTGTAAAAACACTCATTACTCTGGTCTGTTCCTCCTCCAGTTCCAATACAAATTCCTGTAAATCTTGTGTCATCAGAACAGTTAAGGGGAAAACAAATACGCAGCATGAGCTCAGCAGAGAAAAACACACCCATCCTTAGATACTTGTAATATTTATGTACAACAGTTTTTTTTAAATATTATAAACGCATATATTTTCTATTTCTTATTTTTTTTTGTATCTTTGCAGCTTCCTGAAAACTCTGGACTGCAAGGTCAAACTTACTGATTCAAGGCTTTATGTTCGCTACAGTAGAACAAACATACAACCTCCATTATTCTACCTTACAATAAAAAGTGCCTTTAGGTGATTATTGTTGTGAATTGGCATTATATAAATAAACTTGAACTGAATAAAACTGTTGTATTATGAACGAAAAGTTTAAAAAAGAATAACATGGTATAAAATAGTCTCCTTTTGCTTTGTTAATACATTTGGACACTTTGGCATGGGGTTGTTACCTGGATCTATACAAGCATAAACATATGCTGAGCACTGCTGGTCATTCTTTTAACGATCTTAATTTTATTTATGTGTTTTTACAGGAAAAGCATTTTTATTAAAGTTTATTTTTACTGGAACTGTATATGAACCAAAATTCCAGCATATTTTTCAGATGGCAAGTTACCAAGACTGACTTGGTGGATTTGGGAACCACTTTCATGGAAACTAATCTCTAAAAGTACCTATGATTTATTATGATTAATTTTTTAGATATAAAAATTCCTGTTGACTTTTGACACATACATGAAGCTAATTACTTGATGCTTCTGTTTCTGTTCGACCAAAAGAAAAGAAAAATCAGATCTTGTAAAGCGATTAAAGTAAGCGCAATCTTTCTCAAGTTATATGGAAGCAGCGTATATGCATCATGTTTTCCACCTCTACATTTGGATGGAAACTTGTGCTTTCATCGAATATTTTAACGTGATTAACTTTAATAAGTCGGCAGCTTCCCACCTAAAAACATGCATGCTGTCGCTTCCCAGAAATCTCCCTGTGCTCTTTCAGCAGGTGGTTATTAAGACTTCTAATTATGTTTTAAAGTTATACAATAACTATAGGCCATTTAGATACAGTACATTTAAAATGTGCGTTGGCATTGTCACCGTTAGACTGGGAGAACTCATCAACCTGAGAAAACTGAGACGCTTTCTAACGTTCCGTTAAAAAGGTGTTTAAACCACAATCTTTTCATAACCACAAACAAGCAGTTTTTGTGTCTACACCTGACAAGCCAGCAAGTGAAAGTGAAACAAAGGACCGACATGATTGTTGATTTGGAGGACTTTTTGAACTTCTGAGCTTCACACAAGTTATTTGTACTCCACTGTAATTGTTTTATTTTCTCATTTTAAGTCTGCATATGGGATATATGTTCATCCCAATCACCCCTCTCCAGGTGTCTCGGTGCATACATGAGCACTGAAGTCTCCCATGAGAACCATCGAGCCCCCAGGCAGAGCCCCTTCCAAGACCCCACCCAAAGATTCCAAGAAGGCTGGGAATCCTGAACTGCTGTGCAGTGCATGTGCACAGACAGCAGTCAGAGGGTTGACTGGGAGGAATGGCCTGTGTGATCTAAATCAGAGTAGTGTTTTGTTATTTAAATTCTGTGCTCATAAGTGTATTTGGTACCATATTTGGTTCAATGATCTACTTTGCTGTTGTATCATCTTTTCTAAGGTCTTGGACGCTCAGGTGAAGAGAGGAGCAGAGCTGTCAACTCATCACCTCCAAGTGTTCCCACCATGTACCTGGAAAACCCAAATAAGCAGTAAAGGTGAACTGGGAATGTCTGGTGGAGGGCCCTGTTTGTTGGCTCTTTAACCCCCACGTACAGAAGGATTTCTCTTTCATCCCAGTTGAGGTCTGAATGGGTCATACTCAAGACCTCCATTGCTGAAGTGGCTGGCAGGAACTGTGGTTATAAGGTCATTGTGTCACAGTCTGAAGATTATGCAGACTGTGTGGAATTTAAGGTTGAGGACCCAAAATGCAGACAGGATTTAACCAGAGGTGGCAAAAGTACATACATTCTTTATTTAAGTACAATTACAGATATTGCGTTAAAAAAAAGTCTCTGGTAAAAGCTGAAGTACTGAATTGACTTCTTTACTCAAGTAAAAGTGAAAAAGTACAGGCTCTGAAAAGTACTGAAAATAAGAAAGTTGCTACCTATTTTTGTGCAAAACTAACTGAACTTTGTGTTACTTTAATATGCTAATAAAATATTATTACATGAGAATACGAACATTTATCGATTCTAAATTCTAATGAATGTACTCAGCGTGAATCTGTTATTCTGGACACAAGCAGTGAAAGAGAATTTAAAAATAGCTCTATTTTCTGTTGTCTACATTGTAGAGGGTGACCCTACCTCCATCACACCAAACACAAAAATTGGTATAATCAGGGGTTAAAATGGCATTGGGCAGGTGGGGGAACCCTATGATCGGTCATAGTGGCTCAACGTGGGGAAAAGAATCACAGTAATTTCCACTGAGAGCTCAACTAGATTTTCTTTGTGTACAGGCTGTGATCAGCTGAGCTGCACTGCTGCTCTGAGGTTTACTGCTGTTTATGGATTTACACAGATGAATTCAGCAAGATCTAAGCAGATGTTTCACGAGCTGTCTATCCCCTTTACTGTTTATACCGTCTTTATGCTAGACAGTATATGGCTGGTATAAATGTTGAACTCAGTGAATGAATCTAAGCATCGTTAGCTTAAATTCAAATTCATCTCTGCTAAACTTGATGTAACCTGTAACTCTGACCATGAACAATGTGCACCAGTCCAACTCAGAGCTTTACTGTAAATTCACCACAGTAGAGCAAGCTAACCTGTTTATCCTGCACTAAACTGCAGAATATTTTCATGTAATGTTTGAATAACACAATGTTAGTATACCTCAGTTTATGTTGCAGGACATTTCACAATATGGAAAAAACAAAACAGAACTTGACATCATATACAGATCACCATAACATCTTTATATCATTTTTCTGACTAAATACCTACAGACCTAATGACGTGACAATCAGCCTCTGCTGGATTTGAGTTCTGTGCTATTAACAAATTTTAGCAAGCTAACACGCTAAAAGATGGTAACTGAAATGTAAAAATTGCTAAAGCATTGTTATTTTGCACTTGTTAAGATTGTGATCTTCGCTTTTACAAAACAATGCTGCACCTACTGCAGTTAAACTGAGAGCTGCCAGCATGACTGCTTCGTTTGGATGAGATTAAAATTACAGGAGATGTTAAACTTTGTAACAGTACCAGATGTGGTCTATTATAAACAAGGACATTCAACAATGAAAGTCTTACAAATTAAAAAAGAAGAAGGATTATTTCTTTCTGGAGACTGACTGGCTCAGCATGTAAAAGCAGTAATGTGCATCTGCACCTGGCTGCACTCTGCAGGACTGTGGGGACTTATTTTTTCAGATTGTTTTCTAATTTGTGACCCACTTTTGGGTGTAATGACGCATCTGCTGAGAAAAGCCTGGGCTGATAAAGGCAGGATACAAGATACTGACTGGAGATCATGGTTTAGCCACCTTTGACTCAACAGTACATCTTTGCTTAATGCCACAATCGTAAATGATCCTTTAACTTTCCTCTCCCTTTGATCCCCATTTGTGTCGGTGATCAGACATAACTGGCTCTGATTCACAGTAAGTCGATTGCTTGAATGTGCTGTGCAGGGAGCAATTAGACTGTTAGAATGCTGAGTAAGAGCGAGTTGCTCTCAGATCCAGAACACTGCTGTTTATTCATAGAAGAACTAAAACACACTTCACTACATACAATTATCCTTATCACCTCAACAAATGTTCTCGCTGAGGGACACTGTAACTCACTGTTTTCCTCTTCCTCACTCACTGTTTGCTGCATACTGTTTGCGGTGATAAGCAGTTCAGGGGGTTCTTATTGTGGTTATAAAAATATCAGTCAGAATTGATGTGGGGGCTACTGTATGGGATAACACACACACACACACACACACACACACACACACACACACACACACACACACACACACACACACACACACAC
>JAVDPK010017768.1:0-11993 GCA_034780415.1 Cichlasoma orientale | reverse complement strand
ACAATATTATCGTTAATCGCAATAATTTCTGAGACAATTAATCGATTAGCAAAATTTGTTATCGTGACAGGCCTATCCGTGTGTGCCTGGTGATCTATAAATCTGTGTCTTATTATATCCCATAGAATTTTTAAACAATAGAAAAAATAGACCAAATGCCTCCAACTAAAGAGAGAACATGGAGATTTAAAACATTTTCACTGATTTTAAACGGCTATTTTTCATATAATACCTCAAATATGTCCTCACTGACCTGGTCATAGGACAGCTGCATCAGTGTGGAGGGACATCCTGTTTACGGTTGCTGGTTTTGGCTTCATGCCTGCCTGAAATGATTCTGGTCCTAAATTGCTGTCTGGGGATATTTTTTGTATTTAAATTTCATTATAGTAAACCAAATATTTATAAACATGTAACCTGTGCCTGTTAGTGGTTTGTGAAGGAAACTGAGTGTTTCGTTTATGTTCACATATTCTTCTGGCAGCAGTAGTCCCTTTTTTTTTTCTTTTTTTTTTTGCTGTACTTCATGGCTGCTGAGGGTAAAGGAGACAAAGGTAAGTAAACAGATGGCAAGCACTCACCAGCTTTCCCGTATCGCTGCCTTTCCATGTGGTAATGGCGAGCTCCAGCAGGTCAATGTCCAGAACGCACACATAGTCTGTGTGACACAATCACGTGTTGGTTTTATTAGAAAACAGTTTATTTTGCAGTCATTTCGACACAATTTCTTTGTTTTTTTTACTAACAATGACTACAGGACTGGGCCTTGAACTGGCTGACTCATTTTCGAACACCTGTTTTTGGGGAAAAGTACAAATAAAGTAACCTACTCTTCATTTCAGCTTACCAACATGACCTAGTGGATCAAGCTGTTCTTTTAACGTTCAGTGTAAAGGCAACCTATTAGGCTCATTTCCAGCTCCATGTTTTTATTCTTGGACTCTACTGGAGTAGTTTTGCTTGATTCACAGCTGAAAATCATCTTATACTGGGCCTTGGTATAGCCACTCAGTTCATCCACTGCCTGAAGCAAGCCGTTTCAGCTCCCATTTTCCCACCCTTTAAACCAACTTTCCTCTGATTGGCTGCCCCTTGTAAACAGAAGGTTTGACCACACCGAGGATATCATCACTCTTTGACATGATACTGAGCTGATTGCCCATTGTAAAGGGCAAAAACAATTCAGAGGGTGTTGAATTACTCTTAAATAGCTCTGACATCAACCTCACAGGCCTCATTTTAAAAACACTAGACCACCAAACCAGGGATAACCATTTTCTCTATTCAATCATCGGTCATTCTCAGCAGCTTGCCCAATGATTTGGTCCCCTGTTAAGTTTCTGCAGCTGCAGCTGAGATATCAGGAGACACTGATTAGTTTAATCCATGTAAGAACCATGAAAGAACATGTTACATCTCCTCTAAGCTTCACTGGACTTCCTCAACACATAGTACTAAATAAGTCTAACAGATAAAATCTAAAAAGGCACATCATGCATCTTACCTCTCCTCAAGTCCACTGTGTCAGTCTCACATTTGTCAGAGAGGTAGAGAGCAGAATCATCCAGAATGAATCTGACCACAACACAACAGACAAACATGAACAAAGATCGTACAGCATTTCCTATACCGTGATAAAAACTAGCAGCAACATTTCAAATATTAACTATGTTGATTATCGCTATACTGCTGAGTACCTGAGGTGGAAGGTGGCAGTATCAACAATGATATTACTGGACAGAGAGAAGGACTCTGCTGTAAATAACACGCGCAGGGGCAGATAGAGAGGTCTGAGAAACAAAATAAATAAAACAAGAGTGTAAAACAACAACAACAACAACAAAAAAAAATAATTGTAATGTTCATATTATTTTACGAAACCTTTCTTTTTGGTATATACCTGTAGTCAACAGCACAGGTAGCGAGGTGTGTGTGGAGGACAGTGATGACGGCCGGCGCTGTGTATCCCAGAATAGGATCATCAATGACATCCAGGAAGTCAACCAGCTGTCAATAGTTTGTAGCAAAAGACAAATTTAGAATTTATCCAATTAACTTGACTTCTTTATGTGGAGTGCAGTTTTTATTTCTCTGTTCAGTCCAAACAGTTTGTCAGGAAAAAAAATTAAAAACTAACTGCAATTACCATATTTGCACTTTCTGCAGGACGAAGATCATTACGGTTACGCAATTTGCTATCTTAAATCATATTGGTTTTTATTTGGTTCTATCTATGGTATAACAGCATATCCTTATTATTTCTGGGAGCAAGAAGCTGTTTTTGGCAGAGCCAGTAATAGACTAATAGCAGCTGCCAGCACACTAGCAGCTGTGTTCAGCAGTCTGGATTTTCCATTCATTTCCAGCACAGAAACATTTGCAGTGCAATGAATCTGACCCGTCTAATCAATCTGTTATTCTGTGCACACGTTTCCTCCAAACCACATCTACATCAGTGATTACCGCGCTACTAAATCACCTTCAACTTCCCTGATGCAGTAATGAACATTTTGTTTTAATGTATTATCATGAAATATATAAAATAACTAACTGTGCAGAAAATGAAAAAAAAATGAGGGCTTAATTGTGCTTCCAAAACTAGACTAACACAGAACTTTTGTTTTTCCTGGTAGCTATTTGCAGCTTTATCCAGTTAAGAGAAATGGTGGATGCTGGAATAACTGTGGAAACTCTACAGAGCAAAATAAGAGTCCTGTTGTTGGAGGAGCCAATGAAAGCAAAGAGAGAGAGAGAGTGATACAACAAAAGTGAAACTCAAACTGAGAAACTCATCAGGCTTTCACTTGATGGAAGGAGCTCTGGGACTTCAAAGGGGTCTAAACCGACATTCAGCTGGCATTAAAACATGCAGTCTTAACTGGATGTTTTTAGCACTGAAAGCAATCATTTCTTTGATAATAGCATCCCAGAGGAGAGGGCAGGAGGAATGTTGTTTACTCCAAGTACATGGAAAAATGGTTCACTATAAAAAAGAAATACAATAATAATAATGAGTGAGTCCAATTTCTATTCAGTGTTTTTAGCCAGTTCTTTTTTCAGCATGAATGTGGAATGCCAAAAAAATAAAAAAAATAACGATCTAGGGAGAAATTGTCATTTCCTGAATTTAAAAAAAGTAAATCAGGTTTTTTTTTCCCCTCTATGATGACTTAAATTTCTAATGCACAAATCAGAAAAAGATGCTTAAAAATTAAATAGTAAAACATCCCTCCATCCATTTTCTTAACTGACTGTCAAAGTCAGGGTTGCAGCACTGCTGGAGCCCATCCCGGCTGTCATGGGGAGAGACGCCGGTACACCCTGGACGGGTCACCAGTCCATCGCAAGGGTTAACATAGAAAACCAGACACCCATTCATGCTCACATTCACACCTAGGGCCAATTTAGAATCACCAGTTAAGCTGACATGCATGTCTTTGGACTGTGGGAGGAAGCCAGAGGACCTGGAGAGAACCCATGTGTTACCCATTTCAACACTGTGCCCATTTGCCACGTTTCTTTCAGTTTCTCACCTGCTCATGCCAGCTGTGGTTGGTCTGCGTCATGTGATGTCGCATGGTGGCACCTTGAAGTCGAAGGGCGACGAGGAACTCCTGTGAAGAGACACAGAAACAAACTTAGTTTAGCACCAAACTTTCACGAGCTGTAAAACAAAACAAAACAAAGCAAAGAAAAAGAAAAAGAAAAAAAGAATAAGAAAATAATCAGGCGCATGAGGAGGACGTGCCTTGACATTCCTCTTGGGGTCCAGCGTGATTTTGATAGCTGTAGATAACATCTGCACCACTGCCTCCCTGCCACTCACACTGCTCACTCCCACTTCTGTGGGGTAAATGGTGAGGTCCAGGTGCTTTGGGGGCATGAAGCTTGGCATCTCCAACCGCTGCGGGAGGGGAGTGTCTTTCACAACAGCTGTGTTGGTGTGGCATCAAAGAAAAAAAAAATTAATTGAACTAAGCAATAAACTTATTACATAACACATACCATGCTGCAACTAAATGTCTTTTAATTACACCACAACACGCACCTCGATGGTAGAGCTCCACTCGTCTGCTCTCCAGACACAGGAAATTGAGATTGGGGTCATTTTGATGCTGCGCTACACTGAATATCTTCCCCCCTTCCAGATCAAGCACTAGCTCTCCATGACTCTGGTCCTCCTGAATCAATGACATCCACAATATATTACAAATACACAGTTAATAACAAACTATAACGTAGCTGTGAGAGGCTATAAGAACATTTCAAGAGCTAATTAACAATTTTTTGATGGAGAAACATTTTATATATTCTTAGAGTTGTTTTCTACACTATCATCATACATGTTCACAGAAATATGAATAGATTTTGATAAATACATTCACTGACATATGGTTGTATATCGGTGTACACCTTTTTTATACTTATTAAATGTTTATCTCCTGACTAGAAAAAAAAGAAGTTCCCAAAAGCACTTTGGAGTTTAGGATAAACGTCTTGGAAAGTTTTAATATTTTAAATCTGATGCAGGTAAAATCCATAAAATTCATTGTCCTGTGGCCACCTTTTTGTCTGTCCTGGCTTGGAGGCGGCCCTTCCCAATAATCACAGTGAGGGAGAGAAGGCTCAGGTTGTGGTTGGGACGAGGAGCCATTTGGTGCGCCTTTCCAGATGATTCACTGGCCAAGTAGTACTGAGACTCGTCCTCTTCTGAGTCAGAGTCTACAGCAGAGAGAGAGGAGACAGAGAAAAATACACTTTATCAGTTTAATTTTGCCCATCAGTGAAGGAAAAAAAAGTTTCCAAACCCAATAAAACACAGAGGCTATTATGTCCAATAAATCTGCACTATGTTCAGGTTTTTCCATCAAACGAGTCAAACTCACCCAGCCTAAAGGCAGACTTGCACAGCTGGAACTCGTCCTGGTGATGGCGGCTGCGGTCGGGGCTGTGGGCTGAGGGAGGAGGAGGCGGGGGAGGCTCCCACATCAACAGATCATTATTGATCCTTGTGAATAGAGGGACAGGTAAGGTAAAATTACTGTTAGGTCAGAGGCAGGATTTAAGACCAAAATACTGATGGAAATTGGAACAAAGCTGGAAGCACTATTAATATAACTAAGCAAAGACAGCTTGACACGAGAAACTCAAAGATAAGACAACCAGCAGCATTTGGTGTAAATATAACTAACCAAGCAACCAAGTAACTGAAATTATTGCAACTAAAGCAATTGATTATTAGGCACATTTTTTTCAAATAAGCGATCGGCGACTGTTAAATATGTAACTAGATTTCCCTGATTGTTTTGTTGTAACAGAAGAAAAGAAACCTGAATCCAGTCCATTCTTCTCTCTCTGACTCCTTTGCATGCAGCTACACACTAGTTTAATGCGCCGCATCCTACGATTGTTCCTGCGCTCATGTTAAAGTCTGCTAGTGTGATGGCAGAGAGTTACACTGTGGATTTTTTTTTTAAAGCTACTTTGGCTGCTCCCGCAAGGGGTTGCAATACCGAGTAGCTCTCAACGTTTGATTTGGCAGATTTATTCTGACACAGTACCAAATGGATTTGTGCCTCCTCCTGGGATCAAACTGGGGCTTGGACAGGGCTGGAATGTGTAAGGCAAACATGTAAACCACCACACTATTATTTCTGGTAATGCAAAAGTAAAGGCAGGTAAAGTGTATATTGTAAAACTTTGCACAGGGTGAATCTTGAATATAGCAAGATTTTTAAGACACCTGGATTACATAAGCTGAGAGGACAAACAATCCTCTTTACATACCGGTTATAGATGCTCTGGAAAGCCTGTTTGCTGGGCAGCAAGATGTAGGCCAGTGGCAGGCTAATGTCCACAGCACACTGACACTGAGCGACACACTGCTCCTGAAACTGACGCATCTCCACTGGGTCGGCTGGAATCACCATCTAAAACAAACAGGGAGGAGAGGTGAGGCAAGGAGGAACAGGTCAGCTCAGGATGGCTGAGATTGCTGATAAACTGGGATGTGTGATGTTTTTCTGTGTGCTGGCACACCTCCTCAGTCTCAAACATGGTGCGGTTGGAAGAAAAAGGAGAGCTGGTTTTGTCGTTGAATTCACAGTGACTTTCAAAGAAGGCAGCACCAAGGTCCCTGATGAGGCCCGGGTTCATGCCACTCAGACCCGCTGCTGGGCCCTGAGCCACACCTCCACGCACACGCACCGATATCCTGTTCACAGAGACATGAGAAAAGTTGAGAAAGGTAAAGGCTGCATGCAGTTTTTCATGTCTGATCTGATGAGGAAAAAGAAAAAAGAAAATCCAATTTTCTCTGCAAGGGCTTCAGCAGTGTGAACAGTCGGAACAACCACAGCATGATTAAAAAAACTGTAATAAACAACTGCAGAAAATATCAGCTTTGCCCTCAATTATCTCTCCAGTGTAACCACTCCTCAGTCTCTTTGGTATTAAAAGGTCCAAAGAGACTGAGGAGCCCAAAATCAAAACATATTTATTTTGATGAATTACACGTCTTCCCTTTCGGCTCCAGTGTCTGAAGTTGGTCACAGCCCAAAAAAGGAGACATGACAATTTAGTTTATCTTTAAGATCTTGTCATTTTTAATACAAGATCTTTTATTATTTTAGCCACAAATGAAAAGTGTCTCCCAGTGACTGAAAAATACTGTCAGAGAATTTTCTTCTGAGAGCTCCGTGAGCATCACAGGACAGAGTACGAGTATGATGATTAGAAGGACTAACCTGGGCAGAGAGTCCCGATTCTTCCTCACTCTGATACAAGGGAATGAGCCTCCCTCCCAGCCCTCATATGACCCTGGTGAGACAAGATATCAGTAAAATGAACTGTGTTCTAAATATCAGGCAGATATCAGGAAGATCTAGCAGAACTATAATCTTACAAACAAAGCCTGTAAAAACACAATTTGAACATTTATATAATATAATATAATAATATAAAATGTCAGAAATGAAAAGGTCTGCATTTATTATAACAAACACTTTACGCACAATGTAACTAAATGTACACAGAAAAACAAGGGTCTCCTTATTTTTTTGTAAAAATATAAAACTAACTTATATCACTGGATGAAACTAAATTTCATCCAGTGATTCCCTAAAAACTAGAAAACTGAAGAGCAAATGAACACAGACTGACTACAGACTACATGAGCTTTGGTTCCTCTATGAATCTTCAGTGAGTAGCAACAACTACTTGTGAGAGTTCCCACCGTGTAGGTCGGTGAAGGAGGCCTCCAGCAGCTGGGTGAGGCAGGGGCTCCATGGCTGTCCCGGGATAGCCTGTTCACTCTGTAGGTCTGGGGCCTCCTGGTGCTTCAGCTCGAGCTCCGTCATCTCCAACACCAAGGTCTCCTGCCGCACTGCCCTCTGGGTTGGTGGTCGACGCTTTGGGAGGGGCCGTAGGTCAGGTATGGGGAAACGAAGCCTGAGGACGGCGTGAGGGGAGAGGAGGGTGAAGGAGGAGCTGAACTCGCTGCTCTGAGTCTGAGAGGAAAGAAAGAGAAACAATAACAGATGAACATGGATTTTAGGAAACATTTCTGTCATAGAGCTACAGAAAGTCCCACTTGCTTCCCACTGCCAAGCTTCATTAGAAAACTGGTCTGCTTGAGATGACTGCAGAAGTGCTAATTTACTCTGAAGACTGGTAATTTAACAGGATTAACTTTTAAAGTGATTCCCACAAAGCTTTGCCCATTTTTGGATTCTCATTGTGTCGCTGCTGTGAAAATTCATGACTCTGCACAATCAAACGCCTTTCTACTCAGTCATGTCAGGCTGGGTTATAACACAGAAGGAAACATAACATTCCTTCCCCTTAGAAACCGCCTCTGGAGGTCAATCCTCAGTGGGTTCAACTACCAACATATTACTATCATTACAAACTGCCTTTGCTGATGTTAAGCTCAATTATACCCCTCAGCTCCAGTAACTGTGAGGGATTTTTTTTAACAGCAGGTCTCTCTGTGTGGTCAGGTCTTAAAGACGTGAGATGCAGTAAAAGCACCCATCTAAAATGTGATGATCTGACTCTGTGAGGAACCTCATGACTTCGCCTCTTTCTGACATATTCTATTTTCCATCTTTGGGGGCCTCAAGGCCAGCCTGACTGCTTATTATCTAATTTGAGAAGTAAAGTAAAAAGTCTTGCTGTATTCCATAATCTGGGAGACGCAGAAAAGGGTATTTAAAAAAAACAAAAAACAAATGCCATGAGACTCTTTACTTGATCATCTCCATGATAGTCCATTGTATTTTCAAGGGACTATATTTCCTGGTATTTGCTTTGACTGGCTACTTTCATTCACCTATCTGATAATAGGTCTTTCATTTTTCTCTGCCTGCATTTGGTTTCTTTTCACAGAATAAATATGTGTGAGGTTCCACTGACCTGTGCGAGTCCTGATGAAGCCATCTGATTGGGACAGTAGCTGAAAGCTTTGCTGAGGCTCCCCAGGCGGCTGAGGATGTCCAGATCCAGCTCAGCACTGAGCTCAGCCAGCTCCACTCGCACTACGCTGTCCCGCCGTAACACCTGCTGTTTACCCTGCAGACACACAAACACACAGTAGGTTAGACAATAAAGAGAAATTATTGGTATTCTCTCATCAGTTTTTGACGTAATGTTTGACTAATTATGCATGTTTGTATAGCTAATCAATACTACATTAACGCAAGCCTTTGAGTGGTCAATCGTTATAAAACTCTAGTTGTATAAATACTGGAAAAGATGCAGTGCAGAATTTTCATCATACAGCACTTTGAGGGTTATGCAATAAAAAAACAATACAATAAAAATGTAAATAATAACTTATTATTTCCATGAAATTTAGAATATTTTAAGACATACAAAGTTTGGGGAGATTCAAAATGAGTTTGGTTTGGTCACAAATACACATTTTTAGAAATGCTTACCTTACGCAGGCGTTTTTCAGTGAGGCTGTAGTGTAACTGGGCACATGGTCTGGCTGCAGCTCCAACTGTGAACAGACCAGCTTTCTGGAACTGAAGCAACTGGAAAAGACACCCAGAGGACTGTTGACTGGATTTGCAGTTTTTCCCCTTACGACAGTGGTAAAAGGGCAACAAATACACCCGTTCCACACAACAGGGAAAAGTCTTAATCGTGAAATTCTTGTCTGACATTTTCAACTCTGATTTAAGTCACATTTAATTTGGTTTACAATAACTTTGGTCTCATCAGCCATTTCCCAAATCCTTAAAATACAGTATATGGCTGATTTATTGCCAAATGAACACATGCTGAGATATTTAATGATCTTATGAAATGACTTACTTTTGACACTGCAAACAATATTTGCCATACTGAAAGTATACTGACTTAATGTGAATTCTTAGCACGAAGATAAACTTTAAGTGTTGCAGTGTGAACACACCCGATTTTTGTTTAAAAGCTCCACAGACAGACAGAGATTACCTACCTCACAGTACTCAGGCTTTCCGTTCTCCCAGAGGCACTCTAACAGCTCCACTCTGCTGAAGGAAAGGTCTGAGGTCACAGCCCTGTTGTGGCGTCTCCCACTTCGCATCTCACAAGCAACCCGCACTGCTGCTCCCGTCAGTCTGCAGAGAGGACAAGAAAGAGGAACACACTGTCAGTCTCAACTGGGGAAGTTTGTAGAAGACCTGACCAACTATGTGTGAATGCAATATGAGCGGGGATGGAAGCAGGCTCAACAAAAAAACAGAATACCTACAGACTAACGTCACTAAGGTTTGTGGTACTCAAGAAATATCATTTTCCTCCTGCATATTATAACGAAAGCATATTTTAGTCTCTCCTTTGATACGACACTTCAACAAGCGTATTTTTATTCTCATTACAACTACAAGCCAAAGAGAGAGAAATTTCAGCTGACATTAACTATAATTAAAAAACAAAGTTATGTGTGTATTTGTCAACCTGAGATGCGAGTGTGGGCAGGCCTTGGCAAAGCCGCCTCTCAGATGATAGAAGTCTCTTTCACTGAACATGCTATCCTTGAAGGTGGCCAGCTCCTTGAAAAACACCTGAGACACCTGAGCCAGTGACGGGGCTCCGTCAGCCCTAGAGTGCGGGTCCTCCTGCAGCAGGGTTAGAGTCAGCCCGCCGAGGGTCAGTCGCAGCAGCGCGTCAGGCTTTAGCTGCTCTGCCTGACCGCTGTGTGAACGCCCTGCAAAGATGACAGTTAAACACTGAGGGGTTTTTTTTAATAATGCTTTTGTCTGAAAATACAGCAACACAAAACATATACAGGCTCTTTGATTTAACATAGAGAACTCGGCCCAAGTAAGTTAAATGTGCTTTACTTTATGTGTCATGGTGTTAAGACACTGCATCTACTATTAAGTGCAATCATGACATTATGTGTGACTCTTTGGATGTGTGTGACAGGGAATTGTTAACTTTAGTAAAGATTTAAGTTTCCTGACTCAACGAGCTACAACTAAACTGAGCAGTCGTCCAGCTGGACATATAGCAAAAATGTACAACAGTGTAGTTTCACTTAAATTGTTTTACACATATCCCACCCCTCCCTCTTCCCAACATTAACCCAGTACTTAGCCCTCCACATTACCTCTACTGCGGCTACTGGCCTGGGGTAGACTGGATAGGCAGCCAGCTACGGGATATCTCCTGGGACAATTCATGATGCCCTGGCAGGAAAAGACAAAGTGAAAACCAGTTCTGTGTTTGCTGTTGTTGAACATACATAACTCTGATTGTATTTGGCACTAAAACCTGTTTTCCTATTTGTTATCACTTGTGAAATACCCAAAGTAAAATAAACAAAACAAGCACAAGACCTTCAGTAGACATCTTATTACCTTCTGCAAAACTATTTTGCTCTAATTTGGAGGCCCCGCCCTAAACTTTTATCCAAATATTTTAGTCATTCCTGGGTTAGTAAAGATGTAATACATATTCCAGCAAAAAAATACTCATTAAATCAAAACAATTTCTGAATTCTGGAGATTGATATTCTGTGATTATCTGTAACATTTCTACAGATACTTTTTGGTAACCCAAACCTAGAACAGACAAAACTCTTTATATAATATATAACAATAAACCAGGCATAATGCATACTTACAAGGTATTCACATCATATTATACTCGTGTATACAGGAATATTACTACATAATGTACCCGTACTACATAATCTGCTGATATCGATGCATTATGTATAACATCACTATAAACATAAGGCAACCATGTACAAAACATAACGTTTATATTTGAGCAATATTGGTGAGCAGTAGGTATGGCTTTAATACTGCTCAATGATGAGTCAGAGTCTGTACTATTTATGACCATGAGTCATCCCTGACCAACAATATAGACAAAACTCAGCCAATCAGAAGTTGGCATCACAGGCTAATCAATAAGGCTGCAGCCTTGGACTGATGTTACTATAAGAAGACTGGCTCTCTGCCTAGAAATTTGGGATTCCCCAGTTTCTCACTATCTAGCTACTGCCAGCTGTTCTTTGACCTAGGTTAGCTGCTAGATATGGGGAATCTCCACTTTCTCCATTTCAGTCAATAAGGGTCAAGTAGGTATAGCCAAGTGTACTAAACGTCCAGCAATATCAATATTGTGTTGCATATCTTTGAAGAGTAAACAACACATATGGCAAATTTCATGGCTCAACCCCTTGTGCTTTTGGAGGAGTCTACAGACCAGAAAGGTAAAATTTCACAGACAGAGGCCCGAACAGATGGACAGACGGACGGTATAAGGGAGGAAAAAAACCAAAAAAAAAACAATCAATATTAGACATAATGGTGCTATTCTTGACCTGAGCACACAATACAAATATGGATCACCTAAAAATGTATTCTGACAGTTTTTCAGCCTTAGAACATACAGCCATCTCCTACACATTTAAACGTACACACACACACACACACACACACACACACACACACACACACACACACACACACACACACACACACACACAC
>JAVDPK010017767.1:0-11995 GCA_034780415.1 Cichlasoma orientale | reverse complement strand
CGCACCGACACGGGTTTTGCTCTATGAGCTCGACGCATGCGCCGACGCATCGGTGTTGGCAGACCCATCACTAGTATTCACTGTATGAGCCAGCTCAGTTTCTGGATGGTGGCGATCGTGTACTGGACACGACCTTCCAAATCTTTGCCTAGTCCATGAACATATGTGAGAATAATAAAAAGCATAAAGTTTAGAAGCTTTTTGCCTGAGTTTGAGCACTATACGTGAATTTGAGGATAAAAGTTCCTCATTTTCAAATTCCCTAAAACTTGGAAAATCACTGGATTATTGGCATCTATGAATACAAACATGATGTGAGTATCCTCAGTGAGGTTCTGGCTTCAGCTGAGACATCAAAACAAGAAGTCAGCATTAGAGGTGCCTGAACACTGAGCACAGCGGCAGAAACACTGCCACCTACTGACGCTCGGACCAAACTGCTGACGCCGGGAATTTGATCCGAGTCTTTGGAAAAGTGTAAAAACTGAGGAGAAGGAGCCTTCCTGCCTTTAGTTACTGCCGCCGCTTCATTAGCGTGAAAGAAAAAAGCTCCTGTGTGGGGATGGTGGTGGATGTGACCTCAGTGCTTCCTCTGCAGAGCGTCTGAACGTTACCACAGGCGTCAGGCGCTCTTCACGCCGGCAAAATGGCGCCGCTGCTGCTAGAGGAGGGATTACGGGCCGGTGTGAGGGGGCCTTTCCCTGCACGATCACTGCACTCTTCTGAAATTATTGGCTGTAATTCCACACGAGTCGATTTTCCAGTGATGCTACAGTCACAGCTGTTAATCGTCACTCTAAGTGTTAAAATTAGTTGTTATATGGCACCCACGTGTCCAAATATCCTTCCAGTTAGCACATGACTGTGAGGACCCCCCCCCCCCCAGCCTGTTTACATCTTTAGAATATCAGCTGTTTTTACTGCAGCCATGTGGACATCAAAGGAAACTGAGGCTCCATTTTTGGTGAACCAGTTTAAAACAGACGAGTGTGAAAACGCAGAGTTGTGAAAATGTAGGCGCTCGAAATAGCGACTCTGTGAATGCTGTGAATATTTGTCCAATCACAAGTTCTTGGTGTGTGTGAAGTTTCCTGACTTTCAGGCGGTTCAGCCACAGCGTTCCTGTGGCAGCGTGTCTGAGCACCAGATTCTGCAGTTCTGACTGCGGTCGCTAAAAAAACGATATTCTGAATGTGCGTGTGTGGAGGAAAGCAGCTTGAAGTGTGTATTTTATCACCAGGTTTCTCTGGTGGGAAATATCAAGGATAACTGGGAGAAATGGGAGTCTGCTGGATTTTTATCCTGAACTCCTGAGCACAATAATCAGCTGGAGGAGTCGCTTCAGATAAAAACATCTGCAGACTTTCAGGCTGCTTTTACACTCGAATGTCATCAGTGATCCGAGGAGTCCTCTGCAGCCACCCACACAGGTGTTTCACTCCTCACGGCTGATTAGAGCTCCTCTCAGGACTGTGTGGGCATGTGCAGACCTTCATCGTACTGCTGCACCTGCTTCACAGCAGGGACAAAAAAAGTGGAACTGAAAACATTAATCAGTAAAAAGCCAAACAGAAAGTTAATAACTACAATGCTTTGATTATTATTGAAAATTCATCTGCAGTGCTTCAGTCTGCATTTGGTCACAGTGACGTTAAACATGCTTTTAGAAAAGAAACGTTTCATCTGTCAGAGCAAGAATTTCATTTAAGTGCGAACTATAAAAAAAATATTTTAAGAAGTATTGTTCTTAGAAAGGATCCAGTTCTCACAGGATGCAGAGAGTTTCCTCCAGGTATCATTTTGTGTGCTAGAAGATGCTGAAATGCACAAAAAGCACCAAAAATTATATAGCAGCAAAACACAAAAAGATTATAATTCATGCAGTCCAGATTATTAAAATTATTATGTGCAAAAGACAAAATCTAAAATAATCTGAGGCATGCATGACGGTATTTTCAGTTAATTGTTTCCACAAAATTCTGATAAGATGCAGAAATTAAAGTGATTCTAATTTTCTGCACAATCATCTCTTTCCTGCACAAATGATCGTGTTTGCACTGAGGAGATTATGAAGATGGCATCCTCAGCCTGGAGATGAATTTAAGATGTAGAAATTTGTTGATTCTGTTCATTCAAAAGATCCAAAGGAACTTTTCTTTTGTGCAGATTTAGTAGATTATAGGACGAGTTTGCAACGTTTGTCCCTGCAACAGTGAAACGCTGCTGACAAGAAAACGTGTTAATGATCTGATTTGACATGATGGCGATGAAAGAGCCTTCCTGTGTGCAGCAGAGTTTTTATCACAAGCAAACAAGACTCAGTGTTTCTATAACTATCATCCATTTACAACTGATCATGTTTAGTCCTTTATGATGTGTCTATGATCAGAATTTATCCACACAAAATATTTGATTTTTTCCTTTGGGCCATTTTTAAACTGACCGAGCTGTGTTCTGTCTAAAAGATGCTGCTGATCAGAAAATGGCACGTTCCCAGTGCAAAAATTAATATCCCGAGTGCCACAATTATCATATTTAAACTTATTTTAAAAACAAATCTTCTGCTTCCTGAAACTTTAAATTTAAACTTGATACAAAAACGTCCCTCACACTGTGGCTGTGACTGACGGAACATCAGAAGGAGCTTTATTGTGCATTTGTTGTGTATCTCAGCTGTGTGCCATCATCCTGTTGCCTTTAAGGCCCGTCTTACAAACTGCTGAAGAAAAAAAATCCCTTTAATTAACACTTCAGTCTGACGGACAAATTAATAAATGCAAAGAAGGTGCTACGTGTGAAACATGCAGTAGGTCTTAGGGAGCAAAATGACCCATTCCACATGTTTTTAAAGGTAGAATCACATTAAAAATGTCTGCGTTTAAATTAGTGATGAAAACCAACATGGGGGCGGTCGGGACTTTTCGTGTGGTTTGAAATTCTGTTTGTTCATATTTGTTTACTGAAGGCCAGAGTTTGAGACGCATCTGCATCTGAAGGGACCAATTCATCATCAGAGCAGCTAAACACAAGGATGGTGCACAAACATTTTCTAGATTAAAGATGATGAGTTTGGAGAGGTTTTATAGCATGTGGTTATTTTTAGAACGTTTATCATCTGATATGCAGTAAAGAGGAAGAGGAACAAGTTTCCTTTCAAATTAAAGTCCAGTTTTTATAACTACAGTAAACATAATTTAGTTAAGAAGCTTCCAACTGCCACGTGCAAAATGATCGATGAACTAATTTGCAGATGATGATGTGATTTATCTCCGATGAGCTGCAGACCAACCATTTCCATTCAATCTGCGTTTTTACCACAGGAGTGTTTGATTTTAAAGAATATGAATTCAGAGTGCTGACTCAAGCCATCAACACAGAGTTCCTCAGCCCAGAGGAGATCATAAATCCATATCTGCATATTTAAAGCTGAATTAGTACACATGTCTGTGGTGCTGCAGCAGAGCGGCCTGCAAACACAAAGTGCAGGAAACACTGCTGATTGTTTCTATTAAAATCAGGCAATAAGAGTAATATGAACAAAAAGCACCTGTGGGGCTTATTGTTTAGATTTTCAGTAAGACTTTGGAGTCAAATTTAAGCTGTTTATTGTGACCGAATTAGGCTGGAGGAAGGAACATGTATTTTATATAAATTCGAACAGAAACTTCAAGGAGAAAATAATAAGATAATGAATTATAAGTGTGAAAAATAACTATATTTTGGCACATTAAAATTAATAGTTAGTCTTGACCTTTGAATGACTTTGAGCTCAGTGAGTGAGCTCTTGCAGCTGATGGATGGTTAGTGTCTTTCATCATCTGGAAAACATTTCAGCCTAGAAAATTGAACTAATCCGACTGATTATGATTTATATTATTTTCACAAAACTGAATTAAAGCTTCAAAATAATAAAACTGTATATCGGACCTTCCCACAGATCAGTCTGAGGGTTTAAATTCAGACTTTGGATTGAGAAACTCTGTTTGAGGCCATGTATCATTTCTGATATTTAAAAAGCCATCACTCAAGTGAAGATGAATCTTATGACGCACTGAAAAACTGAAGTATGAAAACATGTATGAATATTTAGAAAATTGTGATTGAGTGCTGATGGTTTCTGTCAGCACTGCAGGGTAAAGAGAAGGTGCATGGACGAATGGAGACCAAACTGCATGAACTTAACATTAACATACATTTATGCTGGTGGGAATATATTTTTGCTGAAACACTTTCATAATTGTCTTTCTAGAAACTCATAAAAAGGTTTCCAGCTGGTTAAAATTAGGTTTGGTTTGCCGTTTAGCTTCAGTAAGTCCGTTCCCTCTCAGTCTCAAGCCAAAGTCATCATTTACAAAAATAAGATCATAATCGTATCTGTTTCCCCTCTGCTGGGATGCTAAGATCCTCCCACAATCATCAACATTGCAGTACGTCCATGTTTTCTGCTTTCATTGCTTTTTTTTTTTTTAATCTTAAAGGCTCTCACTGCAGAGCGCAGCATCTGTCATTTGTTGGTGAGGCATAGTCTGTAACCTATGCAAGGTTAGTCAGCAACATATGTCCGTTCTGATCTCATCATATAACAGCAGTTTCAATAAATTTTCAAAGATGAATGATTTGCTGTGATTTATTTGGAAGCATTCTAATGTAGACGTAATATGTCCGTAAGCTGAAATCACTTTGTATTTATTTTTCTTTGCAGATGATCAACCCCTTTATGTGTATTCACACTTAAAGCTTGACAACTTCTCTGTAAACATCACAAAGCCAGTGACCCGAAGAAGACACTTAAACACTTGCATCAACACATTATCTGTACATTGTTGCGATGATGGTGGTCAAATAGATGCAAAATCCATTACAGAGCAACAGCATCACCAACATACTTCAGTTCAATTTTATTCATATAGCGCTAAATCACAACATCAGTTGCCTCACGACACTTTTTTTTGGAAGGTAAATTCTCTCACAATTGGGAGGTTTTTAACCCCCACCAAAAATAAGGTCACACATATGTTGTGGTCACATGGATGGGTGACAGAATATTTGTTATCAGAGAGACTTTTTTTTTTTTTTTTTTTTACCATAACTTAACTGAGTAGGTTCTTTATTACTGAAACGAAGAAGCTCCTCGGGTTTAAGTTTAAGTATCTCAGGGTCTTGTTCATGAGCGAGGGGAGACGGGAGCGGGAGACTGACGGATTGGTCCAGCAGTGACGTAGATGCTGTAATGATCTGTGGTGGTGCAGAGAGTGCACCACCACAGATCATGTCATCTATGTTCCTACCCTCTCCTGTGGCTGTGAGTAGGGACTGAACGGATGACATTCCTGACATAAGCAGTGGAAATGAGCTTCCTCTGAAGGGTGGCCAGGCTCTCCCTTAGAGACAGGATGAGGAGCTCAGTCATTAGGGTGAGAGCTGCTGCTCCTCCACATCGAGAGGAGCCAGGTGAGGTGGTTAGGTCATCTGAGCAGGTGATGTGTTTCAGGCACGTCCAGCTCAGAGGGGACCCCGGGGGACACTGGAGAGATGAAATGCCTCGGCTGGTTTGGGAATGCGTTGGTGTTCCCCCGGAAAAGCTGGAGGTGGCTGGGAAAGGGAGGTCTGTGCGTCTCTGTTTAGACTACAGCCAGTGTGACCTGGACCTGGATAAGCATCAGGAAAGCTTTAAAACTAGCAGATGGGATGTGTCATACTCGAGCTTTTCCAGTTTTAAATGTCTGGAATTAAATAATGCTGGGAACGCTCTCACAGCATTTTACTGCTGTCGTTTGTGGGGTCGGTCTGAACTCCTTTACAAACACTTGATAAGTGTCCTGTTTTATCAGCTCCTATGTTTGAAGCACAGGCGCCTTTGAAGCCGTACAGTGTTTGGAAAGCTCAGTGTGAACGATGTAACAATATCTGCACATTGTTTTCATGCCTGGGAGTAAATTACACTTGAGCACCGGATCAACACGAGCAAAGTCAAACTCCAGGAGCAAATGCTGCAGAACAACAGCAGCACGTGTAGATGTGACCGCTCTAAAATAGCTCGCCACGCGAAGCAGCTCAGAGTCCAAACAGGCTCGACAACATCGACACTCAGATCACTGCAGGAGGAGCTCTTTGTTTAGGACAGCAGTTTACACTCAGTGCAGTCCCGTCTGCTCCAAGAGTCATTTACAATATTAGGAGGAAGATGAGGAGGAGGAAAGTCATTAAATCAAAATAAAATGAAAGTAAACAGAAAAGCAAAAATAAAGAAAAACAACTTTTAGGAGCAAAGGAAAGTTTTGAGAAAACAAAAACAAAAAACAGAGAGATGAAGAAAGGAGATAAAAATGGAAGTCAGCAGGATGGAAAAAAATGAAGGAAAAGAAAGACGAGAAAATAAAGCGACAAAAAAAGAGATGAAAGAAATTTAATTTAACTGAGAAAAGAAAAAAGAGAGTACGAGGAAAGAAAAGGTGAGGAAAAGGAAATGTGAAAACAACAACACGGGACAAACAGAAGGAAAAAAGGTGGAAGGGAGGAAACAAAAAAGAAAACAGGAAAGAGAAAAGATGCCGAGCAAAGTTACACGAAGGATGGAGGGAGAAAATAAAAGTACAAAAGATGGAAGTTAAAGGAGAAAGCAAAGAAAAGAAAAATGTAAAATAGAGAAGAAGAAATAAAAATGAAGGAAAATTTAAAGGAGCTGAAAGTCAAAAATATTTAATGAAATCATTTCACAGGATCAAGATTTGGATATTTCAGAGATCTTTTCTTGCTGAGTGCTGCCGGCTGCGCTTTGTTGGCGGTCCTGTGTGTGTCTGTTTGTTGTGTAGCAGCTCCCGGTTTGTGCGGGGCTGTTTGAGATGCTGCTGCGAGTCGTATTCTTAGCCGGGTAAGAATAGCTCCTCTGTGACTCAGACTGCTCGGTGCAGCCCACAGAGCAGCTTCTCATGAGGAATGTAGCACGGAGCCCGCGTCTAAAAACACTCGGACATGTGTGGACTCGAGCTTTAAGGTCACGGCGCTGCAGCGGGACCCGTGTGACTCACATGTGTCCTTAAGCCCAAATACTCTTTGTCCTGCATCTTCCTCCTTCTTGGCCTTTTCTTAACTTTCCATTGTTTTTCATTTCCATCCCTTCCTCTTTCCTTCCCTTCTTCACTTTTCCCCTCCCACATTTCCTTTACTGTCATGTTCCTTTCCTTTCTTTATCTTCCCAGTTTTCCTTTTTTTGTTCCATCATTGCTCTTCCTTTGTTTTCCTCAGTCTTATCATCCACTGTTATCCAGTTCATTCACTTCTTTTTCTTTCCTCACACCCTTTCCTTCTTCCACTTCCTCTATGTTCTGCTCTCTTTCCCTACACTTCCCTTTCCTTTGCCTTTCCTTCCCACTGTATCCTATCCTTCATTTCACTAACTTCCATTTCTTGTATGATTTTCCTTCCTTTTCCCTGGGTGAGGAGGGCGTCTGCTTTGGGAAACTCAGAACAGCATGTCTGCTTCTTGCAGGTGATGTGGTTGTTTTGGTTTCATTGGCGTGTGACCATCGGCATGCTGGGATGAGAGTCAGCGCCTCCAGCTCTGACTCCGTGCTGCTCTGTCATAAAACGGTGGAAGGCTACCTCTGGCTTTGGGAGGAGAGGCCGCTCCGAGCGTGTGAGTTCACACATCTTTGGATCTTCTTCAGGAGCGACGGGTGGAGCGTGTTGGACCAGCAGATTGGTGCAGCATCAGCAGAAATGTGGGCTTCATACAGGACTGCCACAGTGAAGAAACATTAGCTGATTTTTGATATTCCAGCTACATTATTTATGATCCGACCCTTACCTGTGGCCATGAAATGTGACGCTGTGAATACGAGTAGCTGAAATGAGCTTCCTCATTTCCTCGGGGCGTCTGAGCTCAGCCTTAAAGACTGAGCTCAGGAGGTTAGGAGGCCTCCAGTGCCCCTCCCTGATGATACAAACTGAGCACAAAAATGGAGGAAATTGGTTGTAAAGTTGCTTCTTGGCAATAAATCTGTTTGTTCCCCTTAAATGGAGCCACGTTTGTAAGAAACTGCATTTGTGGGATGAGCAGCAGAGCCGAGTCTGTGAGCTGCACCCATCAACAACTTTTTCTGCTACTGACTCTGTTTGGTGTTTATTGATTGGATGATTGAAGTCTGAAGAAGCAATTTAACAGTTTATCCATGTAACAATCAGGAGCCTCAGCAGCATGTGGAAGAACCACACACAGCCAGGACAGCCTGGCACCTCCTCCTCATGCTGGTCACACACTGCTGTGGGACGGCGTCCCAGTCTTCACTCAGCAATCATCCAATCAACAACAGCAAACCACAATCAGCTGTTGGTCTTTGGCAGAGAGGATTTTCATGGGTGTAACTCGGATTTCTAGGTTTGTAATCAGGAAAACAATAAACGTTGGACTGCTCCTTTTCCATCCTCTGCAGAGAAGTTACAGTTACTCATCGGCTCCGGGTCTCCGCTGGATGCAAATCCTGTCGATTTTTCTGACGCTAATTCCTCCACCGTTTTTATAAGAATTTCTTTGTGTGTGTGTGCATGAATCATACCAATGCTGGAGACCACTGCGGCATACAGTAAATGTTAGAGTGTGTGCTGGAAATGAGAAGAGCCATTTCTGTATATATAGAGACAGAGAGGCAGCCTGGGGCAGAGTGCATGTTAGGTTAGTGTGGGTGGATGCAGAGGGAGATCCAGAGGAGAAAAAACACAACAGAAACAAAGAGAAACAGAAGGAAACAGGGCAGAGGAGGAGGAGGTAGACAACCAAACACTGAGAGCTTTGCTATTTGTGGAAGGAGGAGAAACTGAGATGCAGCAGTGGAAAAAAGAAAAAGTTCAGAGAGAGATTCAGCCTCTGTTACCACCCAGTGACATCTTCGTATCGGAGTCCATCTCCTGTTCAAGGTCTTGGCCATGTAGGAAGGACATTGTGGTGACCTTGGATAAAGTTCACTAATGATGATGAGCATCCTGAACTGTTCCAGCTCCTTGGATAAATCCAAACATCAGGCTGAAAAATCAAGCACCAAACCTGCAGCTCCTCGAATGTCCACGAGTCCCAACAGTGAGTCAGACTACCATGTAAAAATCTGCAGCTTGACTTTGTCTCTGCAGCTTTTCATTGGCTCTGTTCACCTGCAGCGCGTCTTTAAGCCCAGTTTTTAAGCACTCACAGCGTAACTGCGGCCCGTGGGCTCACAGACTCACTCTCGGGCCCGCTGAGGCTTCAGCGTGGCCGTCTGCCTCCTCCAAACATCTCAGCAACACGAGTAACCTCGACCATCTCAGACCTTCTCTTGGCTGCAGTCTGGTCAGTTTTCAGCATCTTCATTCTGTCACTGGGAACAATTTAACCCTCATCCTCCATCTTCACTGTGCTAGAGTTTATATTAGCCTAACCGTAGCCCTGTAGCCATCAGGCAGCACATCATTATATGCCAACTAGCCCGACTTCACAGCCCTCCAAACGTCACCGCGGTTTAGTTATAGCAGGGCTGTACAGCACCTCACACAGAATATGGTGCATCATCTTTAGATGGAGACTTGCTAGCTAACTTCTGATATAAGATTTATACTCCTGTGCTGTGTCGTGGTCCTGGGCTGGTGGTCCAGTGTTTTGTGTTATATCTCTGATTATGTTTATTAGTGTGTTTCCCTGTGTCAGGTCTGTGACTTTGTTCCCTCGTCTTGCTTCCTGTTTTATTGTGATAGTCATGTGGTCCCTGTCTGTCAAGCTCAGTTTTGCTTCCCCTGGTCTTGTCATAGTAAGTAGTTTCACCTGTGTTCCCAGCTGTTCCCACTCCCCTCGTTATCCTCCTGTGTATTTAAGTCCTGTGTGTTCTCTGCCTGTAGTTGTGTGTGTACCAGTTTGCCTTCTGCTCTGTCTGGTCTTTTGGATCTGCATCAATAAAGCGGCATTTAAAGTTGACTGCTATTGGTGGATCCTGTGTTGGGGTCCTCTTCCTGCCTGCCACACAGCTGTTCTTTGACAGTAGGTAGGTACAATCTGGGACAGTATTTCCTGTGACCTACAGCGTCATGCTCCTAAAAACAGCCGCAGTATCCCAGCCATGTTTTTTGCACCACTTTAACCAGATTGCAAACAGCAGCAGGTAGTTTGAAAGTTGGAATTTTGATGTTTGTCCCGGAAATATCTGATAATTATCACAGATTTTAGGCGAGTACTGAAATTCACCCTGCAGGCTGAATGTCGTATAGCGTCCAAACTTCATATCCTCATAACGATCCATGTGATCAGTCCATCCTGTGAATTTTATCCAATCCGTTAATTTTTTTTTTCTTTTTACCCATTCTGCTTAAATTAACATCTTTGCTCAGGAATGAGATATTGCATAATTCAAAGTGCAAATTGCTCAGTGAAGCAGGCTCTACAAAATGGGACCATAATCAGAAAGGAGGGGGTCAATTTAAATTTTCAGGGGCGTAGCTGCTGTAGGTATGTTGTAACCTTCTGAAAGCCTACACCAAAGACCTGAAATATAGAAATGTGACTGCACATTGTCATTGATGCAGCCTGCACAGGCGTAAAGGCCGGCATCAGCTGTGGCGTAGGCTCGACATGGATTCATGGAGAAGTATGAAGTATGACCTAAACAAGGTGTGCAGAATATGCAGATACTTTGAGGCAGGCACGAGAACTGAAGAGGAGTCTTTTATTTGACTGAAGACAAATAATCAAACACAAAGTCCAAACAGAACTGAAGAAAACTAAAACTTAACACCAGAAAACCCAATGAAACCTGTACACTACGGAACCAGCGGATCGGACGGGCCAGGAGGAGACAGCAGCGATATGAACACAGAGGGGTAAAGAGGGGAGAACATGACACAGGTGAACCACATCATGGCCCACGAGACACAAGAGGGACGAAGAAAGTTTAAAGCAAAGAAAACCCAGAACAAAGTGCACGAAAGAGGAAACGCAGGAAACAGTAAAAACAGGAATCAATAGAATAAATAAAGATCAGAAAATTGAAAAACACTGGAAAACTGAGCCACAACAAACCTCACAAATCTTTCTCGGATGCTGGATGTTCAAATTCATTGTAGGCGCTGGGAGGACAGACCATCGTCACCATCTGAGAGATCTTGGACCGTTTCAACTGTTTGATGGGTTTTAGGAACTGGCAGCGATTTGGAACTGCAAACGGCTCGTGACGTCAGACCGAACCAGCAGATCAAAGCAGCTTGATGAGGCGCTGAAAAAGGTCCAACCCCCCCGGGTGACGTCACCGTGTGCATCTGTTAAACAGGACGAGACCCTCTGAAACATAAATATGAGAGCTGAGGGCTTAAGGAGGAGGTTAGGGCTCGAGGTTAGCTCTATAATAGAATCTGAGAGCACTTTCTAATTCGTGACTCTGCTGCTGATAAACATGCATGTTTATTCACAGCTTCATTAAAACCTGTAAATATAAAAGATTTTTGGCTGTTTGTTGCATGTTTGTGAAGCTGCCTTCGGGACCTTCCCTTAGGAAGGTGCAGAGAGCATTTATGCAGCCCTGTGACTGTTGCTGGTGTTTGCCAGCAGCTCTCAAAGACAGTCAGTAACTCACAGAGAACAAAGAGTCCAAATTTAGCTGCTGGTACTCGTCCACGAGCTGGACGGAGAAGAGAGGAAACAGAAGCTGAGCCAAGAGCAGCGGACAGAAGTTGTATTTTGTAAAGTTCTCACACTGGAAGCAGGTTAATGATGCAGGAGCTGTACGTATACGAGCAGTCTGTGCTCCTGTGATCTGCTCTGGGATTCGTTACAGTGGGTTTGGGTTCTTATTGCTGCGGTTCTCCAGATGAAATCACCGTGTGGAGGCCAGCTTTAACCACGCTGCAGCTCTTTGTTCTTACTGTTCACAGCTCTGGGCTTTGTGTCACTGTGTGCTTTAACTGTGGACTCAAACACACACACACACACACACACACACACACACACACACACACACACACACACACACACACACACACACAC
>JAVDPK010017766.1:0-11996 GCA_034780415.1 Cichlasoma orientale | reverse complement strand
TAATGCAAATCCCATATTGAAAGCTGTATGTTTAAAATAAACCTTCATATCAGAGGTAGCAAAGAACTACTAGGATCCAGCTGTTAATAAAATGCTGCCTTCTTCATAACATACACCTGTCCTGGAGGAGCCTCCGTCCTTTTTCATCCTCTCCTAATTTCTAGTCTTTCCTGCTCCTCGGCAGCTATTCCAGTCCCCCTCTCTCTCTCTCTCTCTCTCTGTCATTTTCCTTCTGTCTCTTTTGTGTTTTGTGACGCACTCTTTTTTTCCTCAGCTATATAATTATCTCTCACTGATTCCAGGGGCTGGTTCGGAGAAACTCAGCCCTCCCTTTCGTTCTTCTTCAGCCCGCCCCGTACGCCTCCGTCACTCAGACGCTGAGTGCTGTATTGTTCTTCTCCGCTACAAAGGCTTGACAGACAGCTGTGAGACAGGGAGAGTGAATTCTGAGTCTGCCCCGCATCCCACCGACCCTCCCTTCTGCTGCCATCACTTTCATTTAAACTTGTCACTTTTTCCTCACGTCAGTGTGATGGATAAAGCTCTGGTTGGAGTGCATCGTTTGGCGCGCGCACACACACACACACACATAAAAGCCTAGACAGCAGTTTTAATGAAATGCCACTGAAAAACAAAAGGTGACTAAACTTTTTTTTTGTTAATATAACCCATCCCACACCTGACTTCTATCCCTCCAGCAACAACTGAGGAGCTGCAACCTTTCTAGGTCTTTCCTCAGAGCTGATCTTTCTCAAAAACCGAGGAGAACGCCTTGAAGACAGCTTGTTAGGATTCCACACGAGCGAATCCGTGTCATTATTCAACATGCATCAAATGCAACCGTAAACACTGGGGTTTGGGGAGCAAATCAGAGCAGAAGCTTTCCTGATCTCAATGGAAAAATATCAAAGACGATTAAATAAGCCAACAAACGCCGCGATGGAAAGATAGCGAGGGAGATGGCTGGAAGGAGCTCAGCCAGATTTTGTATTTTGATTCAGATTCCAACATCAGCAAATTAGCTGTGTATGACTCTCATGATGAAGTGATGCCTGCTTCAGTGAGCATAATGACTTCAGCGTCCCGTGACGTGCTTTTTTCCATCACAAAAGGATGAGATTCCGAGGTAAACACTGGAAACTTGCTCAGATTTGAAGATAAAACTCTGACGATCTGCTGCTCCAGTCTGTAAATATCAGCGGGCGCCTATTTCCAAAACGTTTTCGCTCTAACCCCCCAGTTAAAACCGGCATAATCCCGAACGGTGGAGAGGTCCGGCTTCCAGATAAAGCAGCAATACACACTCTGTGATGCCGCACTCTCGCACACTATCAGAGGGGATTTAAAGATTCAAGCAGTGGTCTTGGTAATTAGGCGGATGGATTTGCGCCTCTCCTCGCAGTCCGGCGGGATATAAAGCGACACACAATGCAAGCGGACAAACTCTTTAAGTGGATTAATTAAAACCAACACTGCGGGGTCAAAGGTCAAGCCCCCTTTCTCTGTCGACCTCCCGTACTCTTTCCTTTCCTTCCCTCCAGCCTCCCTCGGAGCACACTCGGACTACAGGACCTGCATACGGATTTAAATGACTGAATGAAAATGGGCCCTGATGAGACGGAGCAGTGAAGGAATGACGGCACTTTTCTGTCTTTTTTAAGGCTCAGATATGAAGACTCATCTTTATATTGGTGCTGAGTACACACACACACACACACACACACACACACACGCTTCCCAACTTAACCTCCAGTTTGGCCGATTTATCTCTGACCCCCTGTCTCTGAATGTGCAGCAATATTTCATGCGCATGGTAATAGAATAAAAACCTGAGCTCCCCACTCTCCCCGCCCTAATTGAATACAGAACACACCTCGTCTTTGACATGTGCGTGCGCGTGTGTCTGGGTGTGTGTATGTGTGGTAGCTGGATGTAATCAGATGGAATTAATATGCATGCTGTTTCTCATTATGGAATAACTCAACTGCACTTCAGATATGTGACGTGCACTGTGAGAGGCACGGGCTGATTTTCTAACATCCATCTGCGGTGCCCTAGCAGGAACAGGAGTGTGTGTGTGCGTGTGTGTATGTGTGTGTGTGTGTGTGTGAGATAGCAGAGATATTGAATTGAGAAGAGCAGACACGCCCTGCTGATGATCACGTGTGAACACACATTTGTCACTTGCATTAACTTCATATTGCATTTAAACTAAATCAAATTCCACAGCAGCTGCATTAATCAGCCAATTCTGCTAATATGCATATCATGCTGCCTAATTGTGTTCCAGCAGTGAGATCTTTCTCATCTGTTTGTGTAGTCTGCTATAAAATGTCTTTTTTTTTCCTCCCCCCCCAAATCTTTGTAATGATTTTGGCTTCTTTAATTTGAACCGAGGATCGCTCGGTCATCGCTGTCACTCAGAAATTTAGGTCTCAGCCGCGTGCTGAATTTTAGAAAACGATATCCAAGTAAGCGCTCCTCATCGCTTCCCTTTGTTCACGTGGCATAGCGACAAAAATCTCACACATATACACACACACGTCTTCATACTGCTATGGTTGTGATATGAAGTGTGTGTGTGTGTCTCAGCGTGATGGAGGTGAGTCTCATTAGGGAGAAAACAACGGCGAGAACGATACCGAGGTGCTTCATTATCGTAGATGATTGAGAAGTGCTTGTTTGCGTGTGTGTGTGTGTGTGTGTGTGTGTGTGTGTGTGTGTGTGTGTGTGTCTAAGGGACTGGTGGAAGTGATTGTGCGTGTGTATACGACTGTGACCCCGAGAGAGTGTGCGCGTCGGGCCCGGCGATGAGCTGGTCTTTATTAAGATGCATCGTCTGTGGAGAGAGGGACAGCTGCTCTTACCTCTAATCTGGAAGAACAAAGGTTTAATAAAAGAGGAGACAAGAGCCAGAGGGGAGGTAAATACTCCTGTCTCCTCTTGCCATCCTTCCTCACTTCCTTTCCCCGTCTATCTTTTGCCTGATTCCCTTTCAGCGACGGATCCAACTCCAGCAAAACTAAACTGGTGGAGATCACTGTGCAGAAGTTTGGCCATCTGAAACCCAAATCCTCACCTCCTCACCGCCCTTTGGCTTTCCACCTGTTGAGCCAAGATGGCCGCTGTGAGGCCAATATGTAAATTATTAACTGGTAACTAACATTAACTAAAAGTGTCATTTTTTTTTAATGCTGCCGGGAGATGTGTCCCAGTTAAGCAAGTAGACCGAGAGGAGAGGAAGAGTGCGTCCACAGAGAAAGTCTCTGCTGTGGCTATTTCTGAGAGTGTGAGTGTGTGCTTCGGGTCAACTGCATGCCCTATTTCTCAGTCTAAATGGTCATCACCGTCTGTTTGGAAATGACATCATTTAGCCCCCCTCTTTGTCCGTCAGCAGTTCACTGAAATATGCCTGCTCTACATTACTCCACTCATTTTCTATTTTGGATTTGTGGATAATGGTGGTGGACTGGAGGGGGGTGTGAGGGGATAAAAAAAATGATAAAAGAGGGGAGAGGCAGCATTAAAAGAATAATTTGAGGGTCTTGAGGGTTCTGTCTCCTCTCCCAGTTTCTAAAATAGAATCTGCGATAGTCCCCGCCGCTACCGCCGACTCTGTCGAGGGAATAATGACTTATTTATCAAATGGCTGAAATATTCAGGGACAAGGCCTTTTAAATTCCGGCATTTAAATTCATAGGCTTTTCTGCTGAGATGCTTAATGACAGTGAATGTATTCATAGTGATTTGCAGGTCCGAGACAGAGCCTAGTGTCCTGCCTATGAGCCTAATAGGTGTTTGACAAAAAGGAGAGAGTGCTCAGTTAAGGCAAGGGAAGCATGAAGTAGTTTCACCTTTGACCTCATGGGAGACTCAGCGAATCAAATTTGTATCAGGACCGCCTCCATGCCAAGAAGTAAACGGCTGTGTTGCTGGAGCAGCGCTGAAAACATGTTTTTGCAGCAGTGGAGATAAAATTTAATGTTCTCTAAAGCGCGCTGGAGCAGGCAGGCAATCAGCCATGAGTAAATGTTTCAAGAGAAATTCCTGGAGGGGCGTACTTTTTTTTTCTGGCAGCGCGCGAGGCTCCACAGCGTTTGGAGGGACCACATCAGTATGGGAGGGGAGGGGGGAGTTAAGCAAGGGGGGAGGGGTGGGAGGTGGGGGTAATAAATGGGTGTTATTCTTAATTCTAGGCTGAAATGGGCGAAAGTTTGGAAATGATGGTTGGTGATGAAGCGCCGCGCGGGGCAGCATCGGAGGTTAATGAGATGTACGTGGACACAGCAGCTCGTCTGCGTCAGACTCCTGACAGAGCGGAGCAGAAGAGGAAGAGGAGCTCAGAAAGTGTAAAGAGCGCTGTACCCGCTGCGCATTAAAGCCAAACGGCGCAAAGCGTGCGTAATTACGCACCGCAGCGCCACTGCCGTGGCTCAGAAGGCGGCGACCTCCCGCCTGCGCTGCGTCCCACCCTTATTTTCTTCAAAAAAGACCAAAAAAAAAAAAAGAAAAGAAAAAAAGGACACCACCGCACTTCTGTCTCTATTTCCCCCCTTTGCTACCATACTGGCGAGGCTGTGGAGAAACTGGCCGGGCGCTTACCTTAACACGTTCCAGCTTTTCAGAGGGTCCAGGTCTGAAATTATAGAAACCATGGTCGACTGGCTGGGCAGCACCGGGAGAGGGACGGGGTGCGGCAGAAAAAGATCGAAAGAAAAAGCGGCGCAAAGGCTGTAAACTCCGTCTGCGAATGACAGCGATTGCTCGGATGCAACCCGTCCTGGTTGTTCAGTGGGTGATGAGCGCTGTCACAGCTCTCTCTCTCTTTCTCTCTCTCTCTCTGTCTCTCCGCCCCCTCCTGTACGAAGCCTGCGCTCTGCAGACGCGTCTCCGAGCTTCCTCGGGTCCGTCTTTCGCAGGCAGGCAGGCAGGCATCTGCTGGAAATGCTGGAGATGTACAGTAAAGCAGGGTAAATCCTACCTGAGAAACTCATTTATTCATTTTCATCTTCAGACAACACACAAGGAGAAACTGGAGTTTATACACCTTATTTTAACTGTCAAGTGCACTCACCGAAAACTATTTTTTTTTTTTTTTTTTTTAGGCTTAAACCTCCTTTTAGGATGGATTTTTACACCAACAACAACGTGTTTCTGCGCAGGTTTACTTGTCTGAGTGTGCTGAGGCAAATCTGAGAAAAGTTCTCTTAATTTGACCTTCCGGTTTTCATGAGAACAAATGAGATAATCAAAAAAGAAAATAATAAAATCACATAGTTAAACATGTCTTCATATTCTTTGCAATTACTGCACAGGAAACTTATCAGACCTATAGGGCCTTTTCACTCGGTCATGTTTAGCATTAAAGATTAAAGAAACAGTACGCAGTTTGACACGTCAGAGATTTTTGCAGGTGACACACAATCCACAGAGAACTGTTTGCTGAAATATCGCAGTGACTAAGTTTGAGGTATCAACACAGCCATGCTCTGCAGGGTTGTGTTGATCTCTGCAAACTCCTGTCAGCACTGACTTCCTGTCTGACACCACCACATCCTGTTGATAACTGTTTTTTTTTTCTCTTTTTTTCTTCCCCTCCCCTTGACTTGGCAGCAGATGCGTCATCTCTGGCGAAGAATGACAACGCAGTGACCAAGCCCCACCTCTTCTGAGCTCCTATCTATTTGTTCATTGGGGGGAGAAGAAGACAGAGTCAGAACTATTTCAGATAATTGTCTGGGACAACAGAACAGAGTGAGACTGAAAGTCTCTGCTGAAGCTACAACAACCTGTTTTTTTCAGGGTTGTGATATTAGTCACATAATACATAGTCACTCAATTTGACAGGAAACTGCTGCCATTTAATTTGAGATCGTTTTTGTTTTTTTTTAAATGCACTTTCAATATGAGACATAATTTTGTTTCAGCTTAATCATTTTTTTTCAGTTTTTCAGCAAAATGTTGAAACCCTCTGCAATCAGATGAGATCCATGATCTAAAGTTAAAGCATTTTTTTTTCTCCATTCCTAAAAGTGAGATTGCAAAGTTTCCCGCAATAATAATAATGAGCTATGAGGTCATTTCCGGAGTTCACGTGGAAGCAAACAAAAGAATTGGAGCTTAGAGTCGAGTACACTGTAGGTAAGACATAACAGTAATGCAATGCTACAGCCCGGTGCTCTCAGCATCAGCAGTCATACTGCACTGGCTTTAAATAGACTCAATTGGACATCTGCTTCACAGAGGAAGAGGAGGAGGAGGATAGAGAGAGTTGACAGCATTTCGCTCCTCTTCCTCTGTCTCTATTTTGGTCGCATGCTCATATAGAAACTAATACTCGCGCGCGCACACCAGACATCAGAGTTTAGTTCTCCATTGCATAGTTCTAATTTCTGCATGAAAAATCGCGTTGGCAGGCCAGCTTTACCAACGTCGCTGTTGGTGTTGGCACACCTGTCTGCACGACATTCACAGTTAGGTTGAAATTATTTACTTTACGACTGACCTCACAGCTTACTTAAAGTGTGTTTCACGGTGGCGCGATAGCCAAGTGGTCTGGGTGCATACCATGAGGGCACATAAGCAAATCCCTGGCTTAAGGCCTACAGAGTCTCCTACTTCTTTCAGGGATAAGAAACAGATAGTTTTGATTGGTTAATTTTTATTTCTTGCAGTTTTGATTAAATGTAGTTATTATTGTTATTAGACAGAGAAAAGATTATTAGAATTTATGGGACTTAAAATATCTCTTTGCTTTCACAAAACTGAGTTCTCTCAGGGTAACTGCAGTCAAAAGAAGATGGCTTTGCTCTGAGAGGTTCCTGCTCCTATAACACCTGACCCGAGCATAAAACAGAGCAGGCATCCATGACAGCATATGTGATATAGTACAGCAGAAAAAAACAGGGAGCTGGAGTCAAGGTGGGTTGCAAAGCGGCTTACAGGTGCTCACAACTGTAGGCAGGTTAAAGTGACTTAATAATGAAGTCTCCAGAGCGCCATCTATGCTTAGAATAAGAAGTCAGGAGGAGGAGGTTAATAATCACAGCTTTAAACAAATGTGGGTGAGTGATGGTGGCCTCCTTGAAAATCCACTTCCCGTTGGATTTAAGCAGTAAAAATAATTTGGTTAAAGGTAAATCAAATCGCTGCAGGAATAAATTGAGCAAAGTCTGCAAGTTATTTCAGGCAACCAACTTGTGCTGCATTAACGTGCCTTAGGCTCCGGCCACACAGGCCTAGAGTCTGTTAGGTGAGCCCCTGGCAACTTACGGTTGCTAGGGAAAAATGTGTATTCCCTGGTCAGCTTGTGAGTGGTTGCTCGAGGGTACCGGCTGTTGCTGGGTGAAACTGGTAGCAAAGACGGTGCTGCACCAAAAGTTGTTGAGACGCTTTGGCCGCTAGCAGATTTCCGCGGTCGCTGGTTATTTGCATGGAAGACGGCGGCTTGTCTGCAAACAGCGAGCAGCAGAAACACTTGAAAAAGTCCGACGCACACTGGAAGTGGAGAACGTTCACCTTCAAAGTAAAAGTTGTCAGTGAAACCAACGTGTTTCAAAAGATGCAGCTTTTAGTTTGAAGGCGAGTGTTTCCGTGTCCAGTTTGCGTTGCTCTTTCACGCAAACTATGGGAGAGGGCAACAATCTGTTAGAGACCAAAGCAATTGCAAGGAGGTTTTCGGTGCGCCACAGAACACTTATTAGTGACCAATTTCGCCTAGCAACTGCCAGCAACCACTCGCGAACCTGTCAGGATATACACATTTTTCCCCCCTTGTAATCAGTGGTTTGCCAGTGGGTCACTGACTAAAACTGCATGATTATAGCTTTAGACCAACCTCTCTTTAATTTGCCTGTATTTAGTCAGGTTTAGGCACTAAAAAGCGCTGTACTGAGGTTTGGAAAACATCACAGTTTGGGGCTACAAAAGAGACCCTTCATTGTGATTATAAAAGTAACACACATCCACCCAGACCTCCTCTCTATGCAGACTCTGTGACTATGGAAGGCTTTCATTATGCTAACCTGTACCTCCTAGTGTCTCTTCTCCTCGTCTCTTCTCCCCTCCGCCATGATGGAGTATCTTGTAATTTCTTCCAAGAGGAGAAGGCAGGCTTCTGGAGGAGCTAAGAAAGAAAACACAGGTGTATCTTAGGTGGAAGACTAATCAACAGGTGTAATGGATAAACACCATACTCAGTTTATTCTCACAGTGTATAATAAGGATAAACAATATACAGCAGAACACAGTTCACGAGCAGTGCAACAACATGATTATCCTACACAGCTCATTCAAAAGTGTTAATTAATTACAGATGAATGCATTATAAAACAGCTTTTTGTGATTTATACTGTATAATAGCAGGTCGATTAGAAATATCAGAGGGAGAGCTCAGGTTAGTTAGTAAGGCAAGGTTGAGATGGTTTGGGCATGTGCAGAGGAGGGATAGTGGATAAACTGGATGAAGGATGCTGAAGGTGGAGCTTCCAGGCTGGAGTAAAAGAGGAAGACCACACAGGAGATGCAGTGATGGATGCAGTGAAAGAAGACATGCAGAGGGTCCGAGTGACACAAGAGGATGCTGACAGGGTGAGCTGGAGGCAGATGATCCGCTGTGGTGACCCCTGAAGGGACCAGCTGAAGGACGAGGAAAAAGAATTAAATTTTTAAGAAAAAGTTAAAATGAATGAAAGCTTCTTGTATTTTGTAGGCCTGTAAGAGAAGACGTTCTTCTGACATTCGTTCCAGCCCGTTTTAAGGGTGATGCTGCTGTGCAGCATATGATAAGTAACTGACACTGCTTAAGGCTTATGGAGGTAAGCATTTATCATTAGGCTGAGCTGAGTCAGCTCCTCTGTCCTTGCATCTCTTCCTTGCATCTGTCTCTCACATCCCTACTGGCAGAAGCTAGCAACAGAGGACAACTATGAGACATGTCAGCGTAATGAAAAGGACCCGAGGTCACATAACTTTCCCTTTGCTCTCATCATAATTACTATCACCAGTAGTAGGCACTCTAACAATGAAACCCTTTAATGTACCAGGCCGCATGTGCACACATCCTGTGCACTTGTTCTTTTTTTAAAATATTATAACAGCCTCTTTACCACTGCAAAACAGGTGTGAGAAAAGTGCAGCAGCACAGCACAATCCAGGATTCACACTCATGTGCTGCAGCTCCGTAAACAAGGTATGCAAATGATTACAGTCACCTGCCTCTGTGTGAAAAGACACCTTCACTGTCACCGCCTGTTTGAACTCACTGATCCCATTATTCAGAGAGAGGGGGGGGGGGGGGAACCTGCAGACTCTTATTGGTCCACACCCACGAGCCCACATTCAGGTACGCACTTTTACATACGTTTTCAATACAGCACAAGCGCATGTTTGCAGACGGAGCCAAACGAATATCAGCATGATAAACACACTGTATTTCCCCCAAGCTTCTTTATTCGACAAAATCGGGCAGATCTGTGGACAAGCCTTGGGGTTTATGTCATCATGCATATGTGATGTGCATTTCAAATCTAAACAAAGTCAGTGTATCTTAAAGCCACCCACTGAATACAGATTCCCATTTTACCTCAATCCATTTAAAAAAAAGGGGGGGGGGGGGGTTGGAGATGAGAGGAGAAGAAGAAAATAAGCAGCAGAGAGGATGTGGATGAAATAAGTATGGGGGGATTATTTCATAAACGACAGAATTTTCTTTTCTGTGTAAGTCATTTGATCCTGTCAAATATGCCTAAAGCCATACGCCCACGTGCTCATTGTCTGAAAAATGCTTCGTTTATGAGAATATCCCCCCTTTCAAACAATGAGTGGAGCGCTTGGCTGCTCGGCTCCACATCAGCCACGGCGTTCAGAAAAACCAGGAGAAGGCAAATGAGATTTAAATCGGGGACGCAAAGTGGCGCGCGCACACGCCCAGGAGAACGGCCCGGCGAGCTTGTTTGTTTGTTTGTTTGTCCCCGCGCTGCAATCAGTGTTGGAGATTGTGGAAGGCCTACGTGTGCCGTGTTCGCATCCAGGACAGCGAACATACTGTAGATGCAGAACAAACTGACCGGCTTCCTTTCTTCCATCTGGACCCCTTCCTACCTCCAACATCATCTCAACTAATCTCCATTTAAATGCTGCACTCTTCACACTCACAGGGAGTTTTTCTTTTTTTTTTTACCCTTCCCGCGTACCGTACGCGTTATTCGAGCACGGTATTGTGGCATTTGGTGAAGTGGTGATAAATGTAATCCGTTTATTTGTGTGCACGGACACAAACCACCTTTTTTTTCCACTCTAGTCAGCATGAATTGGAATGAATGCATCTCAGTTAGAGGCGCATTTCACGTTTACACCGTTAACTTTTCTGAAAGGACTACAAAATGCTTTCCAATATGTTTTTTTAACAGGAGCCACGATCTGCTCCCGAGTCTAACCAGGTGGTCTGAAACCAGCCAAACAGGAAGTAAAGTGAAACTTTAACATTTTTGTTGGTTTTGTTGGTTAGTCTGCTAATTGTTTTGATTCTCCAGCCCACGAGTCCTGGTTACTTCACTCTCGCTAGCTTTGTTTCCAGCAGCACTGCTCAGCACCAACGTGATGCAGACAAAGTCAGTAACTATTTAGCAATGAAACTGACAGTTGGAGTAGAGTACAGAGCTACGCTGGGAGCCAACACTGAACTTACACGTCAGATGTGCACAAACACGACTTCAAGTGAATGCTAATGTTGCTCATTATCTGCTGGATGTGCAAAGAAACCAACTGCTTGTTAACAAATTTGCTCTACCAACTTTTGAAGTGACGATATGTCAGAGTTGTGTTTACACTTGTTGCTGCCGCCTCAAAGGGGCCAGAATTTCAGTCAAGGCAGGATGAATCTCAATCAACGTTTTTGGCGACTAAACCCAACCGAGCAGCAAGTGGAAGTAAAAGCAAACAAAGTCCAAACGTGACTTACGCCACTGCCACCCCTCCAGCATCCTAATATTGATTTTGTTGCTCTGACACCACGGTATGTGAAATCCAGATATCTTCATAGAAATATGCAACACCTGTAGCCAAGGGACTATTTTCTGGTTATCCATAGTGGTTCTGTAGTCGCATTTGAGCGGGATTTGGCTTCATGCAAAAAAACCATCCTCAAAACTGTTGGCTGTTATCAGGTGATTTCGCTTTTTAATAGTTTATCTGCATCCATTAACAGCGAGCGGTGGAGGAGACAAATGTTTTTTGCCTGGATATCAGCCGGCTACACCAGAAGCCCCGAAAACACCGGTGAAGCCAGCAGACTAGCAGATGGGCTTCCACACTGAGGCAGGTTTAACCATTTTACAGCATCACTGCTCTCCACCAGTGCTTAAAGCAACACACTGGCACACAGCAAAAGCACGCAGCTTCATTGAAACCTGAGCATCCTCAATATGTTTGTGCAACTTTTACATCCATTTCCTGGCCAAAGGTCACAGGGGACTGGAGCCCGTCCCAGTTGACACAGGGTAAGAACCCCACAAACACAGGGAGGGCAGAGGCAACGGTGCTAACCAGCGCACCATCACGCCACCCAACCTTTACATTATCACTCCATATTTTTAACTAAAGGACCTTATTTATGGCAAACTATATATATTTTAAGAGCCTTTTTCGTTCTCTTGAAATTTGAAGTGTTGTGTCTTGCGTGCGCTCCCGGGTGCATGCGTAAGTGTGTGGGATTTATTCAGGTAAAGTGGTGAGTCATGTGGAAAAAAAGTATAGTTGAAAGTTAGAACGTATGCAACAAAAGTATGTGTGCACACACCAAAGTATGTGTGTAGAAATGCAGAAAATGGACACCGTTCTAAAAGTTTCACCGATCACTCCTGAGTTTGTCAAATTATCATATGATTTTCAGCCAAACCTGGCAATGCTGCCCGTGGCTCTCCATCTCCATCTCCCTGTACCCAACCCCCCCCCCCCCCCCCCACACTCCCCACCCCCACCCCTTTCTTTTTGGGAGG
>JAVDPK010017765.1:0-11996 GCA_034780415.1 Cichlasoma orientale | reverse complement strand
ATATATGACAGAAGATAAGGAAAGCACATTTGGTTCACTTTAAAGGATAATTCTGGATTATTTCAATCTGGTGTATTTTCCATTAATCTGACAGATTAATAATTAATCTACTAACAATACATTATCTAACTTAGAGGGATGCATGACCGGCTACTGAGCAAACAAAAGCTTTTCTTTTCCATGTTGGCCGGTGTTTTCATTTTTGATTCAAGCTGGCAGTTTTTAAAAGCTCACAAACTGCACCCAGCTGCTCCCTGCATCCACCCATCCATCCATCCATCCATCCATCCATCCATCCATCCATCCATCCATCCATCCATCCCTGCATCCACCCATCCATCCATCCATCCATCCATCCATCCATCCATCCATGCATCCATCCATCCATCCATCCATCCCTGCATCCATCCATCCATCCATGCATCCCTCCATCCATCCATCCATCCATCCATCCATCCATCCATCCCTGTATCCATCCATCCATTCATCCATCCATCCATCCACCCACCCATCCTCCTGGCTGGGAGCCCTTCAGCAAGCCCCTCCACACACGTCGGATTTTGTCTGTCTTTCTCTCCATCAGGCAGTATGGAGATTTGAGTATCTTATCATTTACATCATGAATAACTTTGTTCTGTTATGTGAGGTCGGAGCTAAAAGCTCATCCTGGATGGCTTTCAAAGACTCGTTATCGTTCTTGGGGAAGATTGATTTATAATTTGATTCCACACGAGACTTCCACAATTACAAAAACGCTTTTTTGACAAACTGATTGCTGGCATGAAAACCTGCAGTTCATAATTAAGCAATTATTAAACTTCACAGCTACCAGCCATTTGTGTGAATGCTTTAGAAAAGGATGCAGCCATCCTTATAATGCCCACCCTAATCATCCGTGTCATCACTGTCATTGTTGTCTCAAAATGTGTGCAGCTCGTCCTGTAATGGATGAGCAAATTCAATAGAAAATTACCCTGAATGTAGCCCACCATCTGTTAAAGCCAAATTCTGATTGTCGTCATCATCATCATCATTAGTGAATAATGGAAGACTACCAAACTGAGTTGGCCTCTGCCCAGCGGTAGTGTGTGTGTGTGTGTGTGTGTGTGTGTGTGTGTGTGTGTGTGTGTGTGTGTGTGTGTGTGTGTTTTTAAAGTGAATCAAAGATGGTTTCTTGCAGTTATTCAGCATCCAGCCGACAAGAAGATGAACAACAAGAGTGAGTGAAAGAAAACCAGCTGCAGAAACAAATTAGTGTCATTAATTTGTGTTCCAGTGCAGTGCAGAAGAGTTTTTGTCCTAAACTGTCACAGTTACGTATTATTGAAATAAAGCCTTAGCTAAAGGTTTAATAGGCCATCAGCTGTAAATAATGATGGACGCAGTCACTGTGACACAGCCCATTGGTTTCTGGAGGAATATTAGTGGCACAGATTCATGCCGTAGATTCAACAAGGTGCTGGAAACATTCCTCAAACATTTGCTCTGTTGGACTTATTTGAGTACAGTGAGCTTATTGTCATAGTTTGAGATGATTTGAGCTTTGTGACATTATCCTGCTGGAAGCAGCCATCAGAAGATGGTTCTCAGAGAGGCTGCTGTGTTTTTAAATGATGCTCAGTTGGTACCAAGGGGCCTAAAGTGTGCCAAGAAGATATCCCCCCACACCATTACAGCAGCAGCCTGAAGCGTTGATGTAAGGCAGGGTCTTGCTTTCATGTTGTTTACATCCAGTTCTGACCCCACCATCTGAATGTTGCAGCAGAAATCGAGACTCATCCGACCAGCCGACGTTTTTACAATCTTCTGCTGTCCACTTTGGTGAGCCCGTGTGAACTGTAGCCTCAGTTTCCTGTTCTTACCTGAGAGGAGTGGCATCTGGCGTGGTCTTCTGCTGCTGTGGGACACCGCGCCGTGTTTGTCGTGTTGCGCATTTAGAGGCTCTTCTGCATATGTTGGTTGTAACGAGTGATTAGTTGTGGTTAAGAATTCCTCTGACCTCTGACATCAGAAGGCATTCTCTGATAATCCTAGAGATGGTTGTGTCTGAACAGGTCTGCAGTTTCAGACCAGCCTCACTGGCACCAACAACCATGTTCAAAGTTGGTTTGAACTTCAGCAGGTCATCTTATGTATACATGACTAAATGCACTGAGTTGCTGCCATGCGATTGGCTGATTAGATATTTGTGTTAACAAGCAGTTGAGCAGGTGTACCTAATGAAGTGGCTAGTAAGTGTCCACCACAGAATTCCACATTTTAGCTGAAAAGCTCATTTTTACCTGTAAACCCTGGCTTTCATATAAAGGATCATTACACATGAATCCATGTAATGCTTGTCTCACATTTAAGGTCTTAATTCTCTATTTTTCTGAACTTATTGCACATTTTTCTCTTTCATACCCTGAAAAATAATAACAGTTTTCGTGTGAATCCACTGTGTCGTACTCCCTCCTTCCTCCACAGCCGGTCCAGCCACTGCAGACCAGAAACAACACATTGATTATTTAGTGAGCGGCCGCCGTGCTCCGTCTGATTGATTAGCGAGCTTTCCGTGCTTGGAGCAGCAGTCCTAGTCTTCTTTCTGGTATTGTCTCACTCTGCACTGTCAGGGCTCCCGCGGCTCCGCATGCCAGCCAGAGCAGCGCCGGCCTTGTCGCCGATGCCAGACATGTTTTTGTTGGAGGGCTCTGCTGTGGTCCGGTTGCTTCGCTTCAGTCATTTGGCCTGATGAATACTGTTGGATTAATCTCAAGGATGCACCATGACCACTTTGCCTTTGCAGCTCAGGCTGCTTTGTGACCTGGTGCTAATAGTCTGATACCCGCTGTAACCGAGGCACGTCATCATAGGCTGATAAATCAGCGGTCAACGCTGTGATGTAAAATTTTAAAAGGCTTGTTTAAAAATAAACACAATATGTGATTTAACACCAGCTTCCTCATGCTTATTTCCAACAACTTCGACTGCTCTCGTCCTCACAAATAACACACAGGTAAAGCAGATGGGGTCATCAAGGTGAGGCCAGGTTTGCGGAAGCCATTCGCCGCCGTAGTTCTCATTACCTTGTGATGCGGGCCCTTCAAACCTCATTGGTCACCGCGGGGATGGAAATGACGAGGAGGATGCAGCTGAGACGAGGCAGGAGGCCAAAAAACAATCTGTTTGTGTCTGAGATGGAGCTCTGAGGGAGCTTGCAGTCTGAGGATCAGATTTAGGGTCAGCTGGTTTGTAAAGTGACTCATATAAATGACTTTTTTTTCTTCTTTTTTTTACTTCAGAAGCAAATGTTCATATTTGGTGTTGGAAACTTGTCAGAAACTCTCCAGGAAGTAGGGCAGTGCTTGTAATGCATCTTTCCAGAGTTACCAGTAGTACCACTGAAGTACTAATGGGGGGAAAATGAAATTAAAACATAATTCATGCTGCAGTGCAGGAGGGACGTGCAGCAAGCTTCTCCCGGCAGTCGACAGAAGGACTGAGCTGTCTGTCAGGGTTCGACGTGTTAAAGTTGATGTTGCTGTTTACGAGTGTGACGGTACACAGAAGTCAGTTTTTAGAGTCACAGTTACATTTGCATTCACTGGGCTGTCTGATTAACGTTCAAAGACTCACTACAAACAACAGCTCTGGGCTGCAAATACATGCAAATTCTCCACTTCAAAAATATCTGATCCCACACAAAGAAGAATCGTCAGCAAAGGTTTTCTGGTTATCCTGCTTCTGTGCGGCATTAAAATCTTTAATCCGCAGGTTTCAAACATGTGGCCCGGGGACCAGAATCGGCACCACCAGAGGGTCCGATCTGACCCAGGGCGTGGCAGTGCAAGGTGTGAAAATTACGGTGAACTCATGAATAGTTCAGTTTTTCATTAAAAATCCTGCTGCGGTGGTGCCGGCGCTGCAGTCCATTACACGCACAAATCCAAAAGGTTAAGTTAAAATGACCTTTCCTTAACATGTCCATGCACTCCAGGAGGAATGGGACAGGATCCCACAATCTGCTGATGTCTCTACGCTGCAGATGCATGACACCAATGGTGGACACACTCAGTACCGAGTGCTCAGTACCGACCACACTGTGTTGGCTTTGTGATAACAAATGGAGTTGCATAAAGAGGGGGGGCACCTAAAAATGTGTCCGCATACACCTCAGAAAGTATAGCGCTGCGCCCCTGCACCCAGGGAAACCCTGCAGAGCAGGTCCAGTTCAGGCTTCAGATGCACGCCTGATTTTTAACCATTAGAAACCTTCAGTAACTCTTTCAGGCTGTTTTTACATCAGTGAAAAAGAGTTAATGGTAAGAGGGGCGAATAACGTGTGACGATTGTGGCTCACGTCTAAACTGGATCTTAAAAATAAAACTCTCCCCGACCTCCCAGCAGCGGGTCGGTTTAGAAACGGAATAATTCAGCAGCAAAGGCAGGAGTTCAGACAGGCAGACGGAGAGAATTAAAAGTTTTATCGTATAATCAAATTAATATAAAACAGACGTTCGATTGATAACATTAATATTAGATCCGTTTCCAGAGAGGTGCAGAATGCACCAGAAAAGCTTCTGCAGGGTTTTCAAAGCACTATCAACATTTCACTGTGACTGTGGTAAAACTCCTCATTGGGATCAGTTTGTTTGTGATGATCTTCTGTTTTTGTAACTTGAAGCAACACTTTGCACAATTATGTATTTCTTTGCTAGATACTTAGTGACAAATTGGGCTGTGAAATGCAGCAGATGGTTTCTTGCAGCAGTGGAAATGGCGATGCGTGAGGTTTGAATACATGACTAGCAATAAGCAGAGTCTGACTGCGTAGATTGGCTGACCCTGAGCAGTTCACTGAGGCCTGACTTAGCAAACCAGCTCTCTTCTGGCGGGGGGTCTGAGGCTGAAATAGTGGAAGGGTCTGCTCTCCAGGATAAGGCAGCCATCCCGAGCCGGAAAAGTTTGCAGAATCAGTTGTGCCCATGAGTCAGAGTGTGCTGCAGGACATTGTGTGTCAGTTAGGCTAAATTAAGAGCTCTGTAGCTCTGACAGCCTCCCACCCATGAAAGAGCCTTTTTTTCCCCTCCCCTCCCTCTCTTCAGAGGATGGTGTGGCTCAGCCGCTCGCTGTGAACTAAAAACTCACCATGAAGATTTATGATAAAGGCCTGAGAAAGCAGCTCTTATCTTGAGCTATTGCAAAAAATAACAGAGCTGGAAAACAAGGGCTGCTATCCAACAAACACAGAGGCACAAACTCCACAAAAGACGGCTGATTTATACAAATGAGCTAACTGACAGATTTTCTTCATGTTTTATTAGTTGTATTAAAACAACAAATATCAGTTTGTGTGCTGATGATAACATCTTGGTTGCACAGGTTCTACTCCAAACAAGGCTCTTAGCAACAATCAGTCAGCTTTGATGCTCTGCAGATATGTACATCAGTCTTAACCTCAGATGGAAGAAATGTGTTTTTCGCAGCTTTGAGTAATGCATCATTAAATCAAATCAAGGTTTATTTGTCACATGCACCGTCATACAGGGTACAACTAGCAGTGAAATGCTTTGACGACTACTCTACACTATAGCACAAGACGAAGATATAAATAGATCAAAAAGTAATCAAAAATGTGCATTGAGGTGGAATGATTACAGGATATGGTCCAATTAAAATATATAAAATATAACAAAATATGTACACTAGAATATGCATGCTATACACTTACTACTATACATTCTGTACACTAGAATGTAACAAATACACTAAAATATAATATATATACAGGGTATGTTGTGGGAGGGGCTGTGGGGTGCATAATATAGTGCAAATAGTCCAAGTGCAAATAGCGTAACATGATTGTCCGGGTCAGTGGAAGAGTCAGTGAGTGATGTGTGTGTGTGTGTGTGTGTGTGTGTGTGTGTAGTCTGTCAGCTGTCCTGATTCAGGGCCCTAATAGCTGCGGAAAGAAGCTCCTCCTCCGCCTCTCAGTGAGAGCCTTCAGGGAGCGAAAGCACTTCCCTGATCTCAACAGAGAGAACAGTCCATAGTTGGGGTGGCTGGGGTCTTTCATGATCTTTCTGGTCTGGCACCGCCTGTAGTAGATGGTCTGCAGGTCAGGAAGTTCAGTCTGAATAATGCGTTCTGCTGAACGCACCACTCTTTAAAGAGCTTGTCTGTCCTGCTTGGTGCTGTTCCCAAACCAGACTGTGATGTTCCCCGTGAGGATGCTTTCAATGGTGCAGGTGTAGAAGACTGATAGCTCCGCTCCTGCTTCTCGCTGCAGTCCACAATCAGCTCCTTTGTCTTGCTGACATTGAGCAGAAGATTATTGTCCTGGCACCAGTTTTCCAGGTGTCTCATCATTGTCTGAGATCAGGCCCACCACTACGGTGTCATCAGCAAACTTCACAATGCTAGTAGAGCTGGAAGTGGCCACACAGTCATGGGTGTATAGTGAGTAAAGCAGGGGGCTCAGGACGCAGCCCTGGGGGGCACCAGTGCTGAGGGTGAAGGTGGATGAGACATGATTGCCCCCCTGCACTGTCTGTGGTCTGTCTGTTAGGAAGTTGGAGATCCAGTCACACAGGGATGGATGGAGTCCTGTCATCAATTATCTGAAACTAAGATGGTGAACTCAAATGCAGATCCCAATCAAGGAGCCACGACAGAGTATCATCCATTCATCCATCCATCCATTGTCTTCCGCTTATCCAGGGCCGGCTCGTGGGGGCAGGAGCCTAAGCAGGGTAGCACAGACTTCCCTCTCTCCAGCCACCTCCACCAGCTCATCAGGAGGGACCCCAAGACGTTCCCAGGCCAGCTGAGAGATATAATCTCTCCAGCGTGTCCTGGGTCTCCCCCGGGGCCTCCTCCCAGTGGGACATGCCCGGAACACCTCACCCAAGAGGTGGCCAGGAGGCATCCTAATCAGATGCCCGAGCCACCTCAACTGGCTCCTCTCGATGTGGAGGAGCAGCGGTTCTACTCTGAGCCCCTCTGAGCCAGTTCCTTGAGCTTGAAAGATGTGCTGGAGGAGGGTGAGCAGGCAGTCCACTTCTTTGCAATGGATTGAAGAATTGCAGACTAAGAGGACAAAAAGCAAGATGTTAGCACACAACCACAGATTGCATTGGAGGCATGTAGAGCTGAACCCAATTACCACTCCAAGGAGGCAGATAATCCGGCAGAGGCTGGATGGTGGAGCTGGTCCTGAAATACCACAGCTGACGAGGCTTGATACAGCGCAGGTGCTCAGCTGGGTAGAAGAATCCAGACTCTGCCTAGAAGGGTGGAGATCCACTTCAACCTCCTGATCCCAGGTGACAGGGACAAGTCCTAGATCATCCAACCTGGTGGTGAGTATGGAAAGGATAATAGTGTTAAAAGCTGAACTGTAGTCGACACACAGCATTTTAACATAATTACCCCTCCTGGTGTCCAGGTGGGTCAGTGGGGTGTGAAGCAGATGTGACGATATGCAGACTGCTTTGGGTCCATGGTGTCTGGCAATGACGAAGTGATGAAGTGTCTGACCAGCTTTTCAAAGCACTTCATCACGACTGATGTGAGGGCAACAGGGCGATAGTCATTGAGGCAGGTTGGCTGAGGTTTCTTCGGGACAGGGACGATGGTGGATTTCTTAAAGCAAGATGGGACGATTCCGTGGGTCAGGGAGAGGTTACATATGTCTGTGAATACTGGAGCCAGCTGATCTGCGCAGGCTTTGAGGACTCTGCCACAGATCAGGTCCCGCCACCTTCCTGGTATTCACCCTCTTGAACACTCACGTCCTTCTCTGTAATGGTGAAAGAGCTTCATGCCCACTTTCAAAATAACAAGATGGTGAGGCCCGAAATGTTTTAGAGGGGACGTCACTAACCTCCATCTTTTGTATAAAGTCTATGAATTTAACAGTGGCTCAACCACTTTTTATTTGTTTCTGTTTTTTTAACATAAAGGCATAAAATGACTGTAAAAGTACTGATAACAAGACCAATATATGACCTTAAGCGGCTCAGCCTCAGACTGAAGACATGGCTGAAAGAGACTGCAGTTAGAAAGAGCCTCTGTAGCTGCAGGCTGCGTTAGCTGCTGCAGTCAGAGCAGTCGAGCCGCATTAATGTTGGAGACATTAGCTGAATAAAAAATAAAAATACACAGAATAAAAAAAAGGCTCTTTTTCCTTTAAACTATGAGTCAGTGTCATACAGGGGCTTTGTAATGGAAAATTAATGGCTAATTAAACTTTAGTAAATAGTTACAATTTTATTGTATTAAACAGTAAAATAATGTTTAATGATTATTTCTAAGCTTCTAATTTATATTAGTTTGTGAAAAAACAATTTTACGATATTTTGCAAGCTGAGTGATGTGCACAGATGATGTAACTGCAGAGGGATAGAGCTGATGAGCCATAACGTGAAGATATGGGGACGGGTCGCTGAAGCTAAGGAGAGAGGTGACGCTCAGTGAGCAGCAGTGTGGCTTCATGCTGAGCACAGAGTGATGTTTGAGAGTGCTGATGGAGACGCGTAGAGAAGGTCAGAAGGAGCTTCACTGTGTCTTTGTGGGTCTGGAGAAAGCAGAACTCTGTATGTATGAGGACAGTGAGCCTGTGTAAGGTAGGAGTGACTGATGGGTTCAAGGTGGAGGTGGGACTACATCAGGGGTCTGCTCTGAGCTCCTTATTCTTTTTGCAGTGGTGATGGATGCGCTGTCAGATGAGATCAGATGAGATCCGTGGACTACGATGTTTGCAGACGACACTGTGATCTGTGGTGAGAGTAGGGAGGAGCTGGAGAGGTGGAGGTATGCTCTGGAGAGAAGAGGAATAGTGGAAGTGGAAGCAATGTGTGTGAATGAGAGGGAGACAGGTGGAAAGGTGAAGTTACAAGAAAAAGAGATGGCAGAGGTGGATGAGTTTAAATAGCTGCTATCAGCAATCCAAAGGAAAGGACAGTGCACAGGAGAGGTGAGGAAGGGAGTGCAGGCAGGGTGGAGTGGGTGGAGACGAGTGTCAGGGGTAATTTGTGACAGTAGGATAGCAGCAAGAGTGAAAGGGAAGGTTTTCAAGATGGTAGTGAGACCTGCTATGATGCACGGCTTAGAGACGGTGGCACTGACAAAAACACAGCAGGCCGAGCTGGAGGTGGCAGAACTGAAGATTTTCATTGGCTGGGACCAGGACAGACAAAGTCAGAGAGGCAGGCTGAGACAGGATGCTGGGATACGATGAGATGGAGGCAGATGATCCACTGTGGCGACCCCTAAAGGGAGCATGGAGTCACAGCTGATCGGAGACACCTGCTCTGTAAACATCAGCTGCACCTTTGCAGTAACTGTCCTCATAATGTTTATAGAAAACCCTATTAATCAATTAGTAAACATCATTTCAATCAATTAGCTGCAAATTTATGATTTATCAATGATGGTTATTGTAAAATGCAGCCTTTACACTTATAATTATCTCTGTGTTAAAGGCCTGCAGGAAAGGCAGAGCTGTTTCCTTGTTTTGGAGCACATGCCGAGTGATAACAGCCTGATAATCGCATTACTGCTGCACCTCTGCTGCTGATCTGTGACGTTTCCAGAGTGAAAACCAGGAAAAATTAGACAAAAATCTCTCCGCTCTAATCTCCGCTTTCCTGCGTCCCTCCCACAGTTTACCTGGCATTGTATTGATTTCATGCGCCGCACCACGGTCCCCGGTCCTGCTGTAAACCTGTAAGCCAGTCTGTTGCTCTTTATGGATCAGGCTTTTCTCCTTCATAAGCACATGCAGGGAAACTCTCCAAGGTGCCAACCTCTCTGCACCACTGCCTCCGAGGCATATCCCTGCACATTTATCATACTTGTCGGATAAAGTGACTCTGATTTAGATCTCCCTCCCTCTACTTTCCTCTTTCTTTCTCTGAGCTTGGAAAATGGCTTATTCTGCTCTGTCCCCTCCATGAAGAAAGAGATGCATTTATCTCATGGCGGCCCAGCTTTTGCTTCCCTTATTGCTGCTTGTCAGCTGTTTTCTCCTCAAACATGCCAACTCTGTCTGACCTGCTTATCCAGCACTATGCAGAGCCGCTGTGGCCCGGGAGCAAACTGTTCCTGGCCCCAGTGAAATCCATCATGCCACCTGGGCTCCTTATCACGAGGACAGGGGAAGCAGAAAAGCGATAGGGGTGGTCCTAACACGGGGAAAGTGAGGAGAAAGAGAACAGAGGAGAGATCAGAGGCAGAAGAAGGGGAGATAAGAGGAAAGAGGAGGAGAAGAGATGTGAAATAGAGTAAAAAGTTGGGAAGGCTTTAGGGAGAGATGGAGTCTGAGAAGCAGCTTAGGAGCTGGGGTGGGTCAGATAAGGCAGCGATGCGACAGTCTGGGAAGACGTGACTGAGATAAGATGGACGAGCGGCTACAAGCAGGGCCAACAAACAGAGAGCGAGCGAAGAGAGAGTCAGACAGAAGCTTTTCACAGCCACATCAGCCCCTCAGGGGTAAAAAAAAATATATTAGTTAGACCCCCGTTTACCCAGCTCACAATTTTACTAAACAATAAATAATTTTATGGCATCTCAAAGGATGCACAGATGCACTTTTCCAGTTTCAGATTAATTCGCTGCGTTCCTCACTTTGAGGAAGAGACGGGGAGCTGTTGTTTTATTTGCAGGGTGACTTCAGGCCGCGCCTCAGTTTTGTTATCCTGATACGTGAGTAACAAATACGTCCAGGAGCAGGTGTGTCTGATCTTAAGCAACCGACTACTGCTACGTTCAAAATAGATGACGGCGTCTGAGCCGACAGTCTCTCTCTCCTGCATCTTGTTTCACTCTGCCTTCAACTTTCCGCTCAGCCAGCTCCGATCTTTGTTGATGGGACACGGACGCACACGTGAATACGACAAACTACAGATTCCAATGGCTCGGAGTCAAACCTGCTTCCTGCAATCAGAAGATGGCAGTAATTTACAGGCAAAACAGGCAACATGAGATTGTTTATGGGACAGAAGACTGTTTGAGATGAGAAAAGAGATTGTTTTCCCTTTGATGTGTCTGATGTCTGTTTTTAAATGTAAACAGTCGAACACTGACAGCCTGCTCGTCCTGCCTCAGCACCCATGCAGCGCGGTTTACTGTTATTGCTACGCTGGAGACAAAGTTAGAGGCAAGGCTGGGATGGTTCGGGCATGTGCAGAGGAGGGATAGTAACACAGACAGAGGACGATGAAGAGTGAGCTGCCAGGCAGGAGGAAAAGAGGAAGACCTCAGAGAAGATTCATGGATGCAGGAGTGAGGACGTGCAGAGGGTTGGTGTGACAGGGAAGGATGCTGGGACAGGGCGAGATGGACCCCCAAAGACTGCCGTCGCAATAAACATCGATTCTACGTATGAATAATTAAAGGCCCCGAATCATTGTTTATGTGGAGCTGGAAGACCGAACAACAACAAACTAATTTTCCAAACAATTTTTGGTTTGTTCTTTTATTTGTCTTATTAGCAGGGACAGCGCAGGCTAATTACAAATTTACATCTGCAGTCTCCGGGCAGATCTCACCAAACTCTACAATGTCCTTCATGACACGCAGATGCACAACAAAACACACACAGGCAGGAAAAAAATACAAACGATGCATCGTTCCAGGTTACACACACACACACACACACACACACAGTCTTTGGATGGACGTGCACTAATAGCACATACTAGCACACACCAAAAAATAATCATGCTGTACGCTTCAATGCACTTTCTGTCTTTCTGTTTTACACACACACACTTTGATGTGCTTACACACACACACAGACACACACACACTCCTGCCTCTCCTCTCTCGCAGTCATTTAAGGTCCCAGCAGCCCTGATCAGATTTCAGAGTCAGCCGAGTGTGATGATACAGACGAGCTGCAGCAGTGCAAAACACCGAGCTCACACCGCTGCTTTCTTTGACTCTGTGTGTGTGTGTGTGTGTGTGTGTGTGTGTGTGTGTGTGTGTGTGTGTGTGTGTGTGTGTGTGTGTGT
>JAVDPK010017764.1:0-11997 GCA_034780415.1 Cichlasoma orientale | reverse complement strand
GAGGAGTGATGGTTTGAGTGAAAGGGTGAAAAGGTCAGGAGACTGAAAAAGAGGAAGTTTCTTAGGAAGAGATAAGCTAGACATCACAGAGCCGCTATGCTTAATGCTTTTAGTTTGCCTAATAAGGAAAGGATGAAATAGAAAGAGAAGGTTTCTGTCACAAAAAGCCACTAAAAAGGTAGGGGGTTTTGATAAAGGAGGAAGCAGTACAAACACCCTATGCCCCAGTAAGTAGAAAACAACTCCTTTTATGGATCAAGAAGAAAGGTACAAAAGAGTAGGAAAAAGGGAACTTGACGGCTTGCAGACTGCGGTTGCCGTGCAGGTGAGAGACTTAGAGAGCTTTATACTCAGGGTATATGTGTTTGCAATCTCCAGACATGTCTGTATCTTAACTTGTGTCATCTGCTAGCATCATTGGAATACATAATAAAGGTTAATTGTTAATGCTTTAAACATACGAATCTTGTCTGGTCTTTTCCATAAAACGTCCTGGGAGGAATCATGTGCAGATTCTAACAACTGTTTTATAAAACTGTTTTCTGAATTATTTCAACACGTTAATGGTCAAAATCGCGGAATTTACGTATCGCCTGTTCAAGCACATGCAAGAAATGCACGGCGAGCCAGTGCAGTGCTGTGGCTCACCTCCGGTGGCGCTGTGTCACATACAATAAATGAAGCAGGCGGTTGGTGCATGCCCATTGCTGTCTCTCTTTATATTGCCAATATACATGTTTGATTACACATGTGCTACACATGCTGATGTTCCACAGTCTGTCTAATATACTGAGTGAATGTGTGTGACATGTTTATTCTTTGTGATCGGTCATGAATGCACGGTGAAAATACACAGAGTGAGGCAGAAACCTCACCGCACGTCACTGCTGGAGACATTAGTAGTCATTCCTGTTGAAGTTTTGAAGTCTGCTTGGAGTCCACTGCCTGTGGTGCAGGCATGGTTGGTGTATTGCAATGTGAAGTCTCCGTAGATGAGTCTGATTGGTCACAAAACATTGGCAGTCATGTGGAAGCCTGCATGGACCCTAGCGCTCACTGTCTGATGACAAAATTTATGCACCTTGAACCTGAATGAACCCTACTGGACTTGTGGATGTGGAAAATATAATCAAAGCCTGAGTGTGGCAGACCTTGTTGGTCTGACTGTAGGTTCATCAGCCACTTTGGTGTTAAATAGAATATTCCCAAAACTATTATTCAGTGGATTACCACTCCTTATCAAATTTACAGCCACCAGCTTTTCTTTATAGAAAAATATCTTTGCTAAACCAAATATCTGTAAAACTAATGACATTAGGCTTAGCTAATAAGAAGATAAGTTATGCTAACACAGTTAGCATCTTTTGATATTTTAATATTAATCTTTTTTTTTATTGCGGTGAATTCATCAAATAGCTATGTTTATGTAACAGTTTTACTTTGCAGATTTAGATTATTAATTCAAATAAGAAAAAAAAGCACAATGCATAGCTAGCAGTATTAAAAACTACAGTTAGCTTCACATTAACAGCAGCATTAGCACGAATGAAAAATACATAACGTAATTAGATATTATTTTGAAATTGACCATTCAGCAAAATAAATGTACTTTATTTTTTTATACTAATATCCTCCTGAATTAAATTTTTGTAATAAAGACTTGCTTCTGTTACTGCTGGCTACCATATTTTATTTGATTACTTTCCAAAGTGGCAAAGGACAAAACACATAATAGTCTAATCTTTCATTTAGATCGGTTACTTGACATGATGCTAACAGTTCAGTGCTCATGTAGCTCTGCTGAAACGGTGGGCGGTAAAAGGTTAATTACGTGAAGCATCCTGTGGTCAAGAGTGACAGTGGATTTGAGAGCTAACATCTCTATGCATTCTGTTTATTTTCCAATTTAGGACAAGACATTCACCTGTACGCTTTTCATGCCCTTTGAAGAGTTCGAGAAGATCACCACGGGAGATGAAGTCATCGAGTTTTTCCAAAAATACTTCCCTGACACTATCCCACTAATAGGAGTGTAAGTGACTTTCTCACTCCCCTCCCATCTCCCTGAATCCCCCGTCTCCCATCTCTGCTTCCTCTTTCCTTGCTCTCTGCCGTTATCACTTCATCCAACCTGCCAAAGTGCCTTCAACGCCCCCCCCCCTTTTTTTTCCTCGTCACCTCATCAGCTCCAGCCACATCCATAGTTCTGATCTGTGAAGTGTGAAATTACAGACTTACAGTTACATGGATTTTGTGAGGTGAGCTTTAATTTGAAGTGAACCATATGACAGAGGTGGGAGGGGCTGCATGAGGTGTAGAAACGCTCGAGGCTTTCATTTACTTATTTCCACCCGGGGCGGAGTTTATTCAGAGAGCTCAGGCATAAACGGCTGAATTCCTGCTTTCGCTTCTCACTTTGACTGTTTACTTGGACAGAGAGAGCGTAGTTGTTTTTAGTCTTGCAGCAAACAAAAAAAAACAGTGTGTGGCAACTGTTAAATTAAATTGCGCAAAATAGGTTTGTAATTGTTGAATTTCAATTTGTGTGTTGCAGTAACACTCTCCAGAGAGATTATTTCCGACTGCCTGCGCAGGCCATGGTGTCTGTCAAATGCAACCCATATCACATCGGTGACACGTGTGTCCTTATGGGTGATGCAGCCCACGCAGTAGTGCCTTTCTATGGGCAGGGGATGAACGCTGTAAGTAGCACTAAATGGAGGAGAGGAAAAAAAAGGCAGAAGGGTATCACGCGGAAACTAATTCATCATGTTTTATAGGGCTTTGAGGACTGCATCGTCTTTGATGAAATAATGGATCAGTTCAATGAGGATTTCAGTAAGTACTTTTTAAATGACCAAAGATTAAAGAAGACAGAAAGTAAGCTGAGCATACAGAAGGATCTCCATCCTATGTGCATCCCTCTAGGTGCAGTTCTGCCGGAGTATACCAGAGTTCGGGTTCCGGATGATCACGCAATTGCAGACCTGGCCATGTACAACTACATCGAAGTAATCCAGATTTATTTAATATCCAATTTAGCCATAACAGTCCAATTGTACTATTTTAGATTTATTGTCTTTAACACAAACAAAATGGGATGGGTGATAATAGAATAATATTAGCATCTATTACTTCATTTGTGGTTAAACATTTGCACACACTCATCATGGGCATGACTGCTGTGGTAATTTGGGGCTTTTAATGATTTCTTTGACCTATTCTGGAATGGGGTTCCCAAAGCCCCGACCTCCTATTGAAAATTTGTGGACTATGCTTAAAAGCCAGGTCTGTGCCAGGAAACCAGCCAATTTAACTGAACTCCACAAATTCTGCCAAGAAGAGTGGTCAAATATCCAGCCAGAATTATACGAGAAGCTTGTCGATGGCTACTAAAACCATCTGGTTGAGGTGCAACACCCCCACTAACCAAATATTAGTGGGGGTGTATGTATATATTTGAGTCCGTGTGGATTAGAGAAAATCCAAAATAAATTCAAACTTGCACCCAATTCTAAAACTGACAGCAGCTTGTGTTAGCTTAGCAACCCTCCTGATCTCCCAGTGCTGCAGTTACACCCAGAAGCATGAAGAAGGAAGTCTGGACTTTCTCATATGGCTCTGTTTGATGATATTACAAGCAGGACGGATAGTTCACAAACACATTTGTTGTGTTGTTTTGTAGATGCGAGCGCACGTCAACTCCAAATGGTTCATTTTCAGAAAACGCTTTGATAACATTCTCCACTTCTTGATGCCAAAGACAATAATTCCACTGTACACGATGGTAAGTTAGATGACTGTAACGAATAATAGCTGTTAGCACATTATTTTGTCTACCCCCAAATCTGCTCTTCTTTCTCCTTTCTTGTCTCTAGGTCACTTTCACCAGGACCAGATACCATGAAGCGGTTAAGCAGTGGCACTGGCAAAACAAAGTAAAACACTCGGAGAAAATGTGCTTTTTCGCTGCACTTTCATTTCTGCTTTCGTGAATACGGTTTAATTTTGATGGGACTTCTCATTCCTTTGAACATCTAAATGCTGTAATTAAGGACTCTTTTGAAGTGGCAGTGTTATCAGAAGCAGCACTAAAGGCGGCTGTGGCGCTGAGTAAACAATTTTCCATTTAATACATAGCTCACCTGCACAGAGAAATATTTCTGATTTCTCCTGCTGGGCTGTAGATACGACAGTTAGTCCTTGGCTCTGTGCTGGACTGTCTGATTTGGCCTGTGCTGGAAGCTTCTGCTCTAATAGACAGTTGGACAGCAGGGATTTTCACAGCCTCCCTTGTAAATTGATTCAGCCTGTAGGGCTGTGTAGGCAAAGGGTGAAATGACCTTCATGAGGGGGGGGGAGGGGGGGGGGGGGGAAGAAATGCAATATCCAGCAGTATATTTAGTACTGAAGCATTTCTGAAGGTCTTTCAAAGGTTTTCCGTGGACATTGGCTGCTTTTTCACTTGTTTTCAGTCCAGTCCTTGTACCTGACCTTTGAATAATTCAAGTACAACTGAAATCAATAAAAGGCAGCCTAGACCCAAAGAAGGGCTTTGGAATATCCTTCAAGAAGCCTGGAGAACTACTCGCGCATTAGAACTGTACAAACTCTGTTTTTGCCTTCTATACTGTATTTCCGTATATGTTTGTACATATTTCAATAAAATGCTGCCATTTTTCTAGCAAAATATAAAGAAATGAGGGGCCTAAGACATTTGCCTAGTACTGTATGTGCAACTGCTTGATTTCAGGTTTCAGATGTAATTCCATTATCAGACAGGGAAGACAAGTGAGGTGAAGATAGCAATACTTGAGTTGAAAACAACTTATGCTACTGTTAAATAAAAGCCTCCCAGTAAGTGTTGATTTGTCTAACAGCTCAGGTGAGAATAGCTGAAAACTGAACATCTGAAAAATCCTAAGCGCTCCCATAGAGCTCCAGGGAAACCTGAAGTTTGGGTGTTTTCCTTGCAGCTGCTTTAGAGAGACTAATTGTACAGCACCTCAGATTGGAAGCAATCTACAAACCCTTATGTGATGTGTGAGAAACAAGTAACTGAATTCAAATAAGCTTTGTTATCTATACCTTTCTTCACAGGTGATAAACCGTGGCCTGCTGCTCAGTGCTGTGGGCGCTGTGCTGGGAGGCTCCTACCTGCTCATTAAACATCCTCCAGATCTCAGCAAGCTCGTCGTCTCCGCTGAAGAAATGTGGGACAGGCTCGTGGCTCTCAGGACGCCCTGAGCACGGGCATCGTCGCGGATCTGACGGACAGGTGTAAAGGCTGCAGAGTTAAACACTAGAAAAGAACTGAGAGGGGCCCAAATATTAATTCGATTTTGACTGAATTGTCTAATTCACAGTGATAGTCCCAGTAATGTCAAATGGCCCTAATAATGGCTGCCTTCACTTAAACCACTGATGACTGAGAAGAACGTCTTTCACCATTTAATCAGTGCTTAAACGATAATGATTAGAATCAAGGAACAGAACGGTGGGGTTTTAATTATTATTTTAATGTGAAAACAGAATGTCAGTATTGGGCACGTGTGTTTACCTATAGCTGCTTTTACACAAGAATGACATATTAAAGTTACCTCAGCTCATAGATATGGTCAGATTTTTTTTTTCTTTGTCTCCACGGTCCACAATGACATCTACTTGATGCAAAGTATTTTAGGGCTAAATTAATTAATTTGGGGGAAGTTATCAACTTATAGTTATTTTACCTGATATTTTTGCAATTGTTTATACAGATACAGTGTTGTGCAAAAGTGTTGAGTCACCCATTTTTCTGTGGAAAGTAGAAATGGGTGCAGTGATTTATTGAAATGTGCTAAAACATAAATGAAACTATATTATATAAGGCAAAAATAGAGCCTATACAATTCTAATGAGCTCTTATTTAGATGTTTTTGTTCTGCTGTCTGAGGCCTGATGGTCAAGAAAGTAGAAATTTCAAATTTGGATTCATCACTTAATAAAAGTGATGTTGCCACTGATTCTCAGTCCAGTTCCTGTGTAATTTGACGTACCTCAGCCTTTTCTCCCTGTTTCCCTTCCTGAAGAATGGCTTCTTGACAGCCACCCTTCCACTGAGATCATTTCTGAAGAGGCTTCAGTGAACAGTAGATGGACCAATTGAAGGGTCAGATGTATCTCTCAGGTCCTGTGTCAGGTCTTTGCTGGATTTTTCTCCTATTTCTTGAGGACATGATTTTCAAATACTGTTCGTCTGCTGTACAGTTTTTTTTTTCAGGCCTCTCACTTGTTCAGTTTGGCTTGTTTAGGTGGCTCAAGACTTTTGCCCATTACTGCATTTACTCTGTTTTGGTTCAGAGTCTGGCTGGTTTCTTCAGCTGTCAAATGTCCTGCTATGCTCACCAGGCAATAGGGTATATAAAATGAATGAACATGAGTGGTTTTAAGGACTTTTAATTTGGCCTTTATGAAACTCACCGATCAGTTTTACACTCTGGCAACAAGCGTAAATGTAAAATTTTCAGTTTCTTCACCTATGGACACAGCTAGGCAAGGTGTTTCCTGTTTCCAGGCTTTAGTATAAGATAAGATTCATACTGAAAATACAGTAAGAAATCAAGCAAGTTCCAATTTTCCAACTATTAAAAAAAAACCCTCCCTCATTCTCACATCGACAATGAAAAGGGTTTTTATCAGCTGAGGAAATCCATTCATTAAATCTATTCATAGCTGACAGCTCAGGAGGAAATGAAAGGAGTGTGTCACTGAGGTCTTAGTCTCATTTCCTCTTAGTCCTCAAGGAGGACTACTCCCATAGTTCTCATACATACAAATCAACCAATGTAATTTCACAGTGACTGATCTTGTCCCACTGGATATTTACACTGAAATGAAATGAGCTTAAGTAAACAGGCTAGGTAGCTTAAAATAGGATATCTTTATTGAACCCATACACATTAATGCCAGTTTGTGCATTATGGTTTATGGCTAAGAAGCTAAGGCTTATATTCCATTATACACAGTTGGGTACCAACCAAAAAGCTGAAAATGCTACCACATGTTAATCCAAACTCAGGTCCTCAACTGCCCTCCAAATACTCAACACAGTCCTACAGCTGTCACATATACTGTATGGTATATCTGACAAGTGAGTGTGAGAAACATAACACTAGTACTTAACTACATCATGAAGTTACTTATATCACAACAGCTGATGTTAGATGAGGATGTCACACTTTCTTACCACTCAAACAGGTTGATTTGAGATCTTGAGCTTACAGTTGGATTTTTACACTAAGCTGTAACAAGTCTGTAGCCATGTGTGGTGGACACAGAAACAGCCAGGGAGGTCAGACAGGATTATTTTGGCTTGGAATTGCATGTTAGGTCCTAAGGCATACGGAGTGGTGGGGTGAGAAGTCCGGTGTTTACGGCTCACAGTGGCCTCACTTGGATAACGTTGAACTGCTTGGAGTTTCCGGCCTTGGAGGTCACATCCAGGTGCTGGAAGTCATCGCCGGTGATGATGAAGACGATTGAGGAGGAATTGAAGGTCACCCTTTTTTTGGGTCGGTCCTTGCTGCTGCTGCACATACTGGACACAACGATGGGTCGGACGGGACGCTCGATTGGCGCCAGGGGGCGCTCTTTGAGGCCACGCTGCAGCCATGAGATCCGAGAGCAGAGCAGCTGCAGCAAGCAGCGGCGGAACTGTGACAGGAGAAAGAGAAGCATGGTATTTAACAACAGCCGCCTTTCCTCACTCATTAGTATGTCAAACACACCAGAGATCAGCCTCTCGCCAGCAAGCCAAAAGACTAGTGGAACTGCCAATTTCACTCTCATGTACAAAATAAAATTATTTTTTAATCCTGTCCAGATTCAGGATTAAAAGATATTAAAGTGTGAAATCAAACTGTGTAATTTTGGGGGAAAATATTCACGCAAACTGCTGCTCAAAACTGCAGCTGCACACGAGGAGAACAAAACGTCACCCCTCACTGAGATGCCATTGATTTGCTGTGTTTTTCCATATTTAATTATGGGTTCAGCTGTGGTCACTTGAGAGGAAAAAAAAATCGACACACTGCACAGCAAGCGGCTATTCACAGCTCTCAAGTGAAATATATATAATGTATTCTAGACAGCAGCCTAACCTTGGTTTTGCAGTAAGGGCGGGTTCTTGAGCAACAACATAAATAAACAACAAAACAAAATATTGATTTGATTACAAACCTTTCTGCTCATGAAGACATAGATGAGGGGGTTGTATGCCGTGCTGGACTTGGCAAAGAATGATGGGATGATGGCCACTGTGGGAGAGACCATGCTTTTACTGCCAAAGGCCTCCATCATGGACACAACAGCGTAGGGTGTCCAACACACCAGGAAGCAGGATATCATCAGGAGAAACATCACAGCCACTTTCTTCTCGTAACGCAAAATCTTGATGATTTGAACCGTTTGGAGGTCTTGGAGAGAGCGCAGCTGTAAGAGACGGGAAAGAGCAGGACGCCAACATGAGGGGAAATTTCTGTAACAAGCAGAGCAGCTGGATTCTGTTGCTATTTATTGCACAGTATTAACAAGTTACAGTGACACAATAAGTGTCATTCAGTATATTTCTGTCACAGTCTTTAGTTTTGTTTGCAGTTATTTTTTTTTTCTTTTGAAAAGTTGCTTTTGTTGTGTGTAATGTTTTCTTCCTGCTTTTGTCTTTCCCCATCTTATGCGACTGCCTGCTCTGCCTCATTAGTTTATTCTACTCATCTAAGCCAGTATTTTATGTTTTATTAGGTTTACCTTAATTTTTACCTGCTACACCAAAGGAAAAATCCAAAGTATCCAAAGTATTTCTTATCCCAACAACAACAACCTTGTTCTCTCTGCAGCTCTTCTGCTTCTGCATTCCAGTGTTTTGCATTCAGTTTTTCTTTGGTTTAGTTTTTATCATCCTAGGGGCTTTGCCTGCGTTTCATCTTGGGGCCCGTTCCAGAAAGCAGGCTTAGTCAAAGAGAGGTTATTTAAACTCTAGGTCAGTTACCATGGCAACAGACTTTGTGATCCTAACCCGCTTGCTGGTAGGATTTGTACAACAATCCCCCCCCAGCTGAGGCTGCAGTGGCCGTTTGTCCACATTCATAAAGTCAGCGTTGGAACATGTATCAGAAAAAATGAATCTGTGGAAGTTTATGATCGTCTGGAACAGAAATGTCAGTAAGATATTAGTTTGTTATCCAAGCAGTGTCTTTAACATGGTTATCTCAAATCAACATACGGAAACAATATATGTGGACGCTGTGATTCTTTCTTGGCTCAGAATCAAACTCTTGCAATGTCCTCCTTTCTAACACTTTAAGACAGCTGCCAGGTTGTCAACCAGTTCCCCTGCACTCAAATATTTACCGTACATTAATAATCACCATTTAACTACCACTACTTAAAATGTTATTCATCATTTTAAAATTCTATAGCTGGACTGAAATGTTATTTTATTTCCATGTAATCTGAATGTGTTCCGACAGCATTTCAGTACAAGTTAAAAAATGTGTGCTCAGTTTGAACTGAAGCACCTTTTTATCTGCAAATCAGCAACATTATTATTATTATTACTGGGTTTTCGAAGTTTGTCATCACACAGTGAATCGACTCAGAATTAAACCTGCTTTTCGGACCCCTTTGCTCTTCCTGTTTGATTTCATTTGCTGCCTGAGCTGGTTTCAGTAACATTTCTATTATTTCCATAGTTTTGTGTTATCCTGCCGGTGGGCACTGGCTTTTGTGTTAACACAGTATGTGCTCCCCATTATGTGATTGACCTCTGATTCTAAGACGCTGCACAATCTGACTGCCATCATTAAGATGGTGATTGGATGGCTGCCGAGTCCAGCTCTCCACTCAGATTAAATCAATTGAAGCGCGGCATCAGGATGCCTCTGTGTCTCTTGTGGTAAATGTATTGATTTGGTAGCCACATGGACGGACAGTTAAGAGAGAGAAAGTTAGTCACGTTTTCATTTTCGTTAGGAGTTCTCTCTCTCTCTGTTGGTTTTATTTCTTTTTATATTTAACAGCACCCAAAACTCTGTAGCTGTCAGGCTAATCTACTGGTTACATTAATTTACCCTGGTCTGCCTCTCTTTCCTCTTGCGAGGTGGCTCTTAAGATGTTGGTAACAGCTGAAAACTCGTGAAAACATGATAATGCCTCAGTAATAGACCTGCGTTCACAGCACTGCAGATCAGATCTACGCTTCGGGCAGGTGATGAGTTCATAAACAAGATGGCTATTTTCTAGACTAACTCAAAAAAGAATACCACAGCTGACCTGTAGACATGAATACAATATTTGTGACTTCACAATTTCTGTTTGTTACATTCTTTTTCTTATTAATCCACAATATTTTCTGTGCTTAAGTTCTGTTATTTCTCCAGGTCTTCAAACATCTACAATGAGATTTTCTGACTCTGGCAAAGCTGGCCAGCTGCTCTTGTATCAAATCAGAAAAAAGCCTGCTGGGTAGTGAGTTATTCCTCTTTGAAGATGCTCCCAAAATACTGTGACATGTGATGAATCCACCCAGGCCTCTGAGGAGTTCGAGCTTGGGGCTCAGAGAACACAGCAGCTCAAACTTCCTGCATGATTGTGCATATTTAAGAATGGAAAGTGTGATGCAGACAGTCTTGGAAATCATTTAGAGCTTTTTTAATGAACTCTCACTTGTCTTTTGCCGCAATCAGGGACATTTTAAGGCTAAGAGGCACAGCAGCAAGCTTTCTGCATGAGTTCCACTGCACAGGACAAGCCCCGAAGGCACAGAGGAATAATATGATAATAGAAGCTATAATGAAAGAGGAGTGAAAGGCAGCACTTGACCAGTTAAGGTCAAGGAGTGTCTTTTTATTAAATTGAACACCCCAGAGTCTGCATTGTTCAGGCTTTAGCTGACAGCTATAAAATAACTGTGCCTAGAAATAATAATAATAAAAAAACCTGTTAGCCTCTGGGGATGATGACCTGTTTTTTTTTTTTTTTTTTTTGTGGTTTCTGGTATAGCCATCGGCTATCAGGTTTAACACTAAGTTGATGTTCCACACACCAATCAGGGTTTACAAATACAGACCACGTTTAGCTCATTTGACTGAAGGTCCAATGAGCTCATGCCATGGCAAGGTGTCATTCCACAATTCACAAGAGCTGCTATTCCTCCCGGACTACTGGCCAGATTTTACTGAACTTTGAACACAACGATCACCTAATGAGTCTTCACCCAAACTGGGTTGAGTTCACATTTGTTGTTTTACAAGCACTTTTCCATTTTTACAGCATAACTTTATTGTGCACAGCTTCAAATTTCACCAAATTCTCACTCCTGATGTACTGGGCATTACTCACTTTAAGCTGTTCGAAGTCATTAACGTAAGATTCTCAATGCTTTTGTGAATGATGGGACAGCTTGAAATATCACTTTGCCACACGTTGCATACCACTTGTTTCCTCTAAGGTGGTGATGATATTGTTGGTCATAATCATGAAGGGAGTGGTGCTACTGGCTGACTCCCGCAAGGTGTGTTTGGGATCTTCCTATCACCATTATGCCACCCCAGGCCACGGATCTCTTTGGTGTCTGCCATGGCTCTGCGAGGTGCTCGGTGGTTCTTGGGCACCTGGGGCCCTAGGCCCTCTCCTTGGCTTGTGCTGGGTTGGCTTCCCATTGTCTCTGGTTGTCTTTCCCTTTGGCCTCCCTATCCCTTCTGCGGGGGGTGGACACGCAGTCATCCTCTGGATTTGTGGCCCCCCAGTCTTCAGTGCTCCTGGGGGGTCGCGGACAGATCTTTGTCTGCCTCTGGCTTCCGGGTGGTGTTGTTGCAGCGTCTCATCCTCATTATCGAGTACATTTCATGACAAATGCACATGCACAGACACGCTTTCACGCACGTATACACACACACACACACACACACACACACACACACACACACACACACACACACACACACACACACACACACA
>JAVDPK010017762.1:0-12000 GCA_034780415.1 Cichlasoma orientale | reverse complement strand
ATATAATATGTAATAAATGCACGCACACACACGCGCACAAACCACATATTTTGGACTGAAAAAGCCTTGAAGAAATACTTTGAAGAACAACAGCGCATGTTCCTAAACATTACCAAATGTGAGTGAAAGAGAAAGTTTAGACGATGGTAGTCAGACCTGCTGTGCGGTTTGGCGAACATGGTGCTGAGAAACAGACAGGAGGTGGACGTGGCAGAAGCTGCAGATGCTACGAGTTTCAGTGACCGGGAGGGACAGAATTAGAAATGAGTATATCAGAGGGACAGCTCATTTTGAGCCACTTGGAGACAAAGTTAGAGAGGCATGGCTAAGATGGTTTGGACATGTGCAGAGGAGGGATATCAGATATATTGGACAAAAACCATAGAGACCCTAGAGAAGGTTTACGTAGTGACGGAGGACATGCAGAGAGTGGATGCTAAAAGAGCTGCAAGAAGAAGAAGAATATATTATAATTGGGGAACATGTCTGAAGTTCAAGAGCAGGACCACTGCCTCCCTGCCATATGCACCTGTTTGTCCTAGTTTCTATGACCCCTACCCCCTTCCTCTGTCTCTGTGTGTCATCCTCTCTCATAGGTACCAAGGAAACCAGCCAAGCCCAGGAGCCACTGCAGATGCTCAGTTAGACCTTCCAGAAACTGCAGCCTCTGGCCTGTCTCCTCTCTCTTCATTTATCTATCACTCTTTCCATCTTCTTATCAATAAAGATTATAAACACGTCTGGGGTGACGGTACTTGCCAGTAACCCTAAATCCAAGCAGTAGGAGACCGGGAGCAGTAGTAACAGGGGGCAAATGTAACACTCAGTTCCTCAAAGCAGAAACAAGCTAGAGTGATTACACTTGCTCTGCACATGCTCATTAGGATTCTCTCTCTTCCTGTGGAAGAAGTGCAGCGTTACTTCACTTCTGCAGAAATTCTCAAGGACAAAACTGGTTTTAACACAGGAAAGTTACTTTTTGGCTGGACTGTATTTATCTCCTGCTGCCTAAAGTTTAGATGACTGAATTTAAACAATTTCATCTCTGGGTTATCTGTTATAAATTTGCATGAACAACCCATGCTAATATAGGTGTTGTTAGCTACAAAAAAAGACAAGACAGCAACAGCTTAAGTGGGTCTATTACACCCCCCCCCATCCTTATGTCCCAAAATGAGTGACTGAGCTTTGAAGGTGTTTACAAAGGTCCAGACAGAAAGATGCTTTCCCATAGACTTCTATAGGACCACCTGGTGGCCTTCACATAGAATTCAGCTTTAAGGCATGTCCAGCTTTTATACTGTGCACGGTTACATCCATCAAGGAGGAAATACAAATGTTTCAGTCTGTTTGTTTGGTTTCTGTCACTCAAAAAGTTATAGACAGAAAACTGTATCCAATGTGGGACTTTGACCAAGTTAGAAGTGATTAACTTGTGGAGTAAATGTGGATACGGATCAGGTTCCAAGAAGTTTGTTTGTGATTCTTTGCGATAGAGAGATAGAGAGATTTTGTAGCCTTTCTTGAAAAAAAAAAATCAATAAAATATCACAAAACCAGTCTTGAGACTCAATTCATGCATCGAGGTGGAGGGAATTCTGAGCCTGGGCAGAGATCTGCAGTGTCAGGCTGCTCCTGTTGCTAACTTTGTTGGTTGGTGCTGTGCAGGTACGTGGAGGCCGTGCTGGCTTTAAGGTTTGTTTATTTGCACAAACCAGCTGGTTGCTGCGGCTGGAAATTGTGCCAATGACTTTGAACCCAAACATTTAAGCTGAGGGTGCTTAAAAAGCAAAACAATGAGCTTAAATTCCAGTAGAACTGCTTCTGCAAGTTATGCCTTCCTGAGGGTTTGTCATTATGAGCAGCACCCCCTCACACGCACACACACACACACACACACAAATTTTCACTTGATCCATAAATGCACTGATTATAGCATTTTAAGCACTATTGTTGTATTGAATTGAATAGTTTTCTCTCGCCAGGCTGGGAAAATGTTAGACATTTGTGAGCTGAGAGAGAAATCCTGGAGGCCAAGAGGCAGGAGGTCTTAACTGCCATTTAACTACTCAGACGAAAGAAGCCTCCTAATTAATTATGCATTAAGTGGCACATATGAGTCCATGTAATGTCACATGCAATGGACTCCCTGCATCAATAAGACTAACACAATGGCTCGTTCTCCTTGAAATAACCTTAAATCACAGTTAAAATGTTTTTTTAAAGGTCAGAATTACACATAAATGTTGAAGAGCACAATGGTGAATGGATTTAGTGTTGCATTCTATGTTGTGCTGATCTAGCATGCAGTATTTATGTATGGCCTCATTATAGAGGGCCTTCGATTTTATTTTTTCTGCAGTTTCAGCGAATAATCCGAGAAATCACTGCACTGAAAATTAGAAATTGTTGTAATTTTGAGTTAGTCTGTGCGTGGGTCGGGATTTCTGGTTTGTTGGCTGTAGATAAGAAAGGTCACCGTATGTTAAATTTCACACTTTTGCGTGCACCTTTCACACTATTGTTTCAAAGCCTTAGCTGCCCTTGACCACTGTCTGCTCTCCCTGTTCCTTCCCACATCTGAACTGAATTGAATGCATCCAATTGAATGTGCTCCAATGACTGAGATGTGAGGCAAGGTCTCCAGTCTCAAACTGAAATCGTTTCAGTCGTGATATCGAGGATTTGATTCGCTCGCCCAACCAGCCGAGACCAGTTTGTGATGAGGTGCTGGTCTCCAACAGAGCTGTAGAAATCACATCCACACTGTTTCACCTTAGCCGAGGCATACAGCCACTACACTGAGAGAAGGAGGAATAAAAAAAAAATGCTAAACAGGCAGAGAGAAAGAGAGAGAGAGAAAGAGAGAGAGAGAGAAAGATAAGAGTGAAGTCTTGGAGCTTTAAGAAGAAAAGGATGCCTGCCCAAAATCCTGTGCAGTCGAGCATATAAGAACAATCAAAGCTTTCAAAAACACACACACATACACACAGTCTTTGTACATATTCTTAGTTGTGTCTTAGCTCCTTCCTGTGCCTTTGTTTTTTTCTCCATAAATCATGTAGCTCTGCTCTATAATGGTCAGCCAATGTGACATAAGAGGAGAGGGCCTTCATTTCAATTAAGGCAAAAGAAAAATGGTGAAACCTTTCGTATTTTAATTACTGAGCGATCTGCATATATTCAAACAACAGTATAGCCCAAGGTGCCCTCCGTACCCTGACATGGAGAATAAAAGCATATTCTTCTCTGCAAAGGGGCCAGGCACAGAGGCACCCTGGCAAACTCTCATTATGTTTTGAAGATCCGTCTTCGCCTGCAGCGCCCAACCTATGCACCTTTTTGCTCATCCTAGCTGAAACAGATAACAGTGAGCAGCCTCAACCAGGTAGAAAGCACCGCATTTGAATGTCAACTGTCAAATATCAGAAGAAAAGCTACAAATGGCGCGGCGACGTCAGAGTCGCACAGACGCACATTATCTCAACACGGAGCAACTCTGATAAGGCGAATAAAAGCTGTGGGAATTTTAATCATGATATTAGGGATTAGACTTGGGAGCTGAATGGCATTAATTTTAAGTTGCCTAATGCAGCACTGAATGCAAAATGAACACAATTCATAAGAGACGCATAAAGAATAGTCATAGTAGGAGGTATGTTTTTATAATCGATGCAGTGCTTTATTTATGCAAATACTGACTAATTTGTAATTACCTGAGTGGGTGCATATTTGGAACCTTTTTTTTTTCCAATCATTTCCTTAGTGTATGACTAGAAGCCTTATACTACCTTATACTACTGAGGAGAATGAGGAAAATAGAGAGTGCAGTAACTCGGCGAAGTGTGAGATAATGTATTGTATTTCAGAAATTTCAGGTATCCTACAGTACATCATTTTCAGGCTTGGTTACATCTTGCAAAAATAGTGAGCAAAGTGCATGAATACTCAGTGTGTGAATAGAACTGCTCTCATCTTTTGTGCACTGTCAGATATGGGACTCAAGGTTCTTACAGTGGTTTTCTCCGTGCTTGCATCAGGTTGACTGCGAGAAAATATGTTGCTTCCTTGGAGGTCCAACCGCTCTTTCTTTCTTTTTTTGTTTTTTGTGCTCGCAGTGTGTCTTTACCGGTAGAAAGTTGTCTGTCCGTGCCTTTTTTGACGCAACTTATGTATTGATGAGCAGATGAACTGGTGTTTCCAGTTGTCTCCGGAGGACTCAAACACTGACAAAAGGCTGGTGGTGCATGCTCACAGAGTCGATAAACAATCTGAGGACCACAAAAGAAACAATAGCCACCATGCTATTGCCCACCCAGCAAACACGTCCTTTTAAAATGTCAAATGAAAACGCTGTTGCAAGGGTGCAGCGTTCTATTGATTGAAAATGGTCCATCATTTGACCACAATAGCCAATTTATGGACTACCTTCATTTTAGATACAAAGAGTAAGACCAAGATAAGAGTAAGGCCAATGATTATTTAGGAAATTGCAGAAAAATATACATAAAATCTTTGAATTACAATGCAAAAATTATTCAAACAAAGTTTACAAAACAATGGAGTAAGGTTGTGTCCGTACAGGAAGTGATTCGCTGATTGCTAGACGTTGCAGGCTCTGGTTGCCTCTTGTGCATTTACCTCCCTGTCAAATGTAAACTCAGCAGTAGTTGCTCCAATCAATCACCTGGAATTTGAGAAAAGTTTAACTAGGGACCCGCCCCCCGCTTCCAATTTGCCTATAATGGTCAGAAGTCGCAGAATGTCATTGATTTCTTAAGATGTTTGGTTGACATGAGAATCGCTTTCTGTGTTAATACTTGAACAGGGGAAAAAACAAATGCCAGCTGTGTTGTTTCATATGCTAAATATGAATTCCTTTGAAAACTGTAATCATTCACAGTTTTATATTATTCCCTGGAGCTTAGCCCAGAGAAGTATCTCTGATTTTTACCCCAGTTATAAGTCCAACCATTGTTCTTCTCATTGCCCTCTGGTCTGTTCATTTAACGGGCCTGCCCCATCAACCACCCCCCCCCCCCCTCTTTTTCCAGCTATCTTTTCTTCCCCTGAGGCAACTACATCTGTATTTCTGAGGACCTACAGTATGTACTGTCAGCAACTCCACAGTCATATGTTCTTCTGCCCTAATAACAAGAAAAATGTTCAGGCGCTTTGATATTGACAAACTACCAGTTGCCAGAAATCATTCTTTCAGATTTTCAGTTAAAAAAAAAAGTAAAACAGAAATTCCTAGAAGTCCTGTAGAGCAGGGAGCGTCAACTGACGGCCCGCGGGGCACATCCGGCCCGCCAGAGCTTTCCATCCGGCCCCCCGAATAGTACTGCCACAGGTACTGTATGCCAATCAATCATGTCGCGTCATGACCCGTTAAATACCAGTCTCTGACTAGTCTGAATTATCAAAAGCCTGCAACTTCCTATTGCCCTTAAATGCCTCAATGTCCCTTGAACCAATCAGAATGCAAGCTCGGACCATGTAACTATTTTCAGCACAGCTGCCGGCTTTTGTTGGTGGTAATCAGATTGTGAACACACCTGAGGGTGAGTCCAACCTTGTTTTGTGTTCGGTTAACAAACTTGTCTAACTAAAGAAAGTAAAAGTCGAGATTTCCGTCGGTGAACCTGCCCAGCGTATTCCCCGGGCTGCGAGGGGCTCCCGTCTCCTGCTCGCGGGGGACCGGACAGGTAGGTGGCTCTGCGGCTCTGGGGCTCGGCGTGTACCTGTATGCGGTCACAGCCACCTGTCCGTCCCTCGGTTGTCACAAACCCCGCTGCCTAGTATCTACTATTCTTATGCTACTATTGTTATGCCATTTAGTGCCATTGCGGTTGTACTGTGTGATCTATGTCGAATTTTTTATATTATTTTATTTTATTTTTATCATAGTCTGATATTTGGGCTCTTTTGCCCTCATTCACACTGGGCAGAGGACGGACTGAAGATTTTGCTGGTTTTGCCTCAAAACAAAAATATTATTTATTAAAAAGTAGGTGAATTACTATATTTACATTTTTGAAAAAAAGGCACCCCACCTTTGCCTGTGAAATGAAATTACTAAAATTTACCATAAGATGCTCTTTAAATAAATAAATTAAAAAAAATAAATAAATGCTCTTTTAAAAAGTGTTCAGGCACATTTATAAGGTTTTGCATACGAACTCTTCGTGTTTCTGTATTAATTAAAAAAACAACAAAAACGGCTCCTGAAAAGTAGATTATGCATCGATAAAGTTGTTGCTCTCATGCAACATTTTGTTTTGTTGCTCATATCTATGAGAAAAACTGCGTATAATTGCAGTGTTTCCGTAACAACTGTCAACATCACTTCATTAAAAATAGTATAAATTTGAAAGGAAAATTAATATATCAATTGATAATATATTACTTAGGATACAATATTAATTTTATTCTACTTTACGAGAGCATCAGGCCCTCACGCTATCTGCAGAGAAAAATTCCGGCCCTTGGACAAACGTAGTTGATGACCCCTGCTGTAGAGCGCGTGGTGTACAGATGTTACTGAGTATCAGTGAAAGATAAAGATTCTCAGAGGAGAGTTTAATTTTTTTCCCCACTGCGTGCAAACAACTTTAAAGTCATCTAATTGTTCTAGGCATTTTTATGGAGACGTAAAACAGAGATTACTGATGCCGTATACTTGTTGACCTTACACTGAATCTGCACAAATGAAACCTATTTACTAGTTTTAAATATATCTTCACTTTCTCCCCAAACCAGTTAAAACTGCCATGGCTGCGAATGAAAGAATAGGGCTAATATCACTCATCATAAGAATAGGCTAAATCTAAACAACATATTTTATTTTTCCTTAGTTCTTATTTATTGTTGGAATTCTTGTTTTTGTTCATGTCTCACATGTGCTTCCTGACCCCCCCCCCCCACCCCCCCGTTTGTGTCTCACTGCTATCCATGTGACCTCATTCCTAATTGCTTTTTTCAGTTTACTTCCTGTCTTGTTTATAAGGTATAATATGATTTTCAGTGTTTTTACTTCCCTCCTTTGTTCTGTTTTCCACCCTCATTATTATGTTAAGTTCAAATAAATGTCTTCTAGGATAAAATGATGAAATTGTTGCATTGCATATCCAAAAGGTTAAAGTTCACTTTCACTGTGATGTCATAATGTTTTCCAAAAACACTTTTTTAATCCATTGTTTAATAGCATAACTCAGGAACAGAAGAAGAGATCGTAGCGATGTTTCACATTCGGTCAGATACTGAATTGGGAACACTCGTCTACATCTGTGAACTTTTAAGTCTTCAGTGCATAGTATTTATATGCAGTGAAATACTGCACTGCACCTTAGGATAAGCATCAGAGTACATTACTTTGTAAGTATACCTCTAGCAGTTATAGTCTTCCTGCTGCAACTTTCCAAGACATTGCAGCTGCCCTTTTTGTAATGGAACAGACTGTATAGACAGCTGGTCTTGTTTGTTAATACTGGAGTTAAGTTGCTCCGCACTGCTAATGTTAGTCTGTCAGTGATGGAGTCTGAAGTGTTTACAAAATAAACAACCTTTGTCTTGTAAAGCTAAAACGAAAAAGATAACTCTGGTAAAGTGCAGTATGTGGATGATGTACCCTGCCCATGAGCAGTGCTGTGCCCTTTCATTTGAGTTCCTCTTTTTTTGTTTCATTCTGCATGGGGCTGAATTTCACAACTGTGCCATCCAGATCAGTGTTAAAATGAAATACTTTGCGCCGTAGACATAAAATCTCTCAGAAATGATTTAACCTCCCAGTAATTTATTGGAGTAGCAAAGCACTATATACCGCATATGCTGTCCAGATCTTTCAGTAAAATTACTGACGTGAAAATGTAATGACATTAGCAGCATTGTCCTGCAATACTAATCCAATTTAGAGAGGATGTTGGAGGATGGAAAGAACAGTTTGAGGCGTACTTAACCTCAGCTGATTTGCATTTGGATAAGGAGGCAGTGATGGAATATTCTAGTGGTGGGTTCATTTCCTTGGTAGGGCTACAGGTCATTTTATTTATCATCCATATATCCATAATTGGGAACATGGAATAGAGGAGATATTCCAGCAACCGAAGTATCACAATGTTCAGAATTGAACATGCTTTCTAAGGTGCTCGAAGGCAAAAAAAAAAAAAAAAAGTTAGTTAAATTGAAGTCTATAATTATGAAAATGTATATCACATCAGCTTTTGCCGTAACACTTACCTTGTGGGTATATTATAATTTGTTGCCGAGTAAATTACCACCCTTCACAGATAATCAGTGAATCATCCCGTCCATGTGTATCCAAATCAGGAAGAAAAGAGTTGAGCTATTGTCTAATGCACCACATTATAAAGTGTTAAAGATAAATGTGGTTTTTATATATATGTATATAATATAAAAAACCCGAACAAAGCTGAATTCAGTTGTTGACTTACTATAGTCCAAGTGCCCATTGTTGTGAGAAGATTTAATACAGCCTCTGTGGAGGCGTAAACACATTCCGGCCTTTATCTATCTTTCTGGAGTTTTCCCCTTTTGCCAAAATATAGGAGCAAACTCCAATTCTACACCTGTGTTTATCTATGTATGTATGCATCACGCTGTCCTATGTGGTGTGTTCTTCAGGGCTCAATGGTTTCGTGATGAATCCTTATGGCCCAGCAGGCATCTGCCTGTATTACAGCTGGGCCAGACTAATGAACTGGACCCAGACATAGTCATAATCAGATTAATGACTATGTTCAGGTATAAAATGACCAAAATCAATGGGGAGAAAGGGGGGGGGGGTGGAGAGAGAGAGGGAAGCCAATCCACAGCAAAGGATGATTAGACACCGTGGACAGGCACAGAGCCAAGGTCAGCTACCAGCCAGCCAATTCTAGGTCAGAGGAAGGTAGTAAGCCAGGGATCAAAATAAATGTAAAAGGTGGCCCGGTAGTCAGGAGCCTGCAACAGTCTGTCAGCTTGCTGTTGATGCCATACGGAAAATTACTCTTAATGAATGCAGATCACTGATATTTTTGAGAGGCACATGAAGACAAAGGTCAGGGCCAGTCTTGTCTGGCCTAGTCATATCCCAGAGGGCAGTTTGACTCATGGCATAAACTTTAAAAAGGACAGAGATCACAGTGTGACTGACTAAAATTAAATCCAGTTTTCCTTGATTCTGAGCATAATCTGTCAAGCAAAAGCAAAGATTGTATAGCAGCAGAAATGATAAGAAAACTGGTCAGGCTTGTGTAACTGGAACTAACTCAAGACATACTAATTACTGACACCTTTCTCTCATGAACTGAAGTAAATACAGTTTGTTTATAGGATGCAGCAAAGGTGAGAAAAAAGACTTGATTTGTGTAGAAGGGGATGGGCCTTTTGCAACAACAACAAAAAGGGCAGAGAAATGGAGCAGACACTCCGGCTATGTGTGAAAGTGCCTTTTACGTCACTGGCTGAGCAACAATATAATTACGACTAAAATCCAGAGTAATGGATGTGCCGAGCAGAATCCATGCTGACACCAGCAAGACACGACGGAGGACAATATAGAGCACAAGCAGCTGCGGTCAGATATTGCAATAAATGATAATTACTGGCAATTTGGGTGGTAGGCTGGAAGGAAAGGCAGGTTGAAAAGTTGCGTCATAAGCAAAGTTAATGATGGCCACTTCATTACCAGAGCGACTCGTACAGATAAGCTGGCGTAAATTGGATCTGATCGAACTGTGTCCGAAAGAGCTGATTTAAGTTTGCAGTCTGAGCAAAGCCGAGGAGCAACGTGGCTAAGATTTTGTCTTTCTGTGGAAGATGTGAAAACACAATGCGTTTCATTGTGTCTCATTTTAATAGACTGTGCGTAGCCTCGACAACAAATTAAATACCAGCAGTTGTAATCAAAGCTGAATTCTTATAGCCTCTGAGATTCACTGTTACAGAAATATAACTGCCCCCTTTAATGTTCGCCTTTACAGATTTAATCAACAGATGCTAAACATTTTCTGCATTGGATGTTTTATATGGAATATGATCTGTGGATGCTCAGTGCCCACATCCCCCTCGGAGAACTGTAATTTTAATTCATTTGGCTTGGGATATACTTTGGAAAATCTGTTTAAATATTCATTCAGTGGAATACAGTGAAATTTCAAAGTGCCAATGGTAATGTTGTGGCAAACTTTTTGATCCCCCACCATGTTTTTTTAATAGCTTGTTGATTTTGGTATGCTTTTTTTTTTTTTTTTTTTCTCCCCACTTTTCAAAGCTCCACGTGCACACATGTAAACCTTCCCCCCATGACCACCACATCACCATCTCACACAAACACGCACAAACACAAACCGTTTCATGTCGCGGGGCACATGGGAGGCTCTTCACAGCAGGCACAAACATTGCATGGGATAGCGCTTCTCATTCTAGTGTATCAGCCTGAGACAGATGCCACCCTAGGAAAAAAAAAAAAGATGATTTGAAGCACTTTAATACTGTGCTTAAAACTGCGATGTTATTATAGCACTTTTAAGTCCACACAGCAGAATTTCTAAAAGGTGGATTTTCTTATTTGGTTAGTTGAAACTAAAAGAGAAAATGATACGTTGATTTAAAAAAACAAAACAAAAAGTTTGTATACATCATTGTGTAAAATGCATATAAGAGGCTGCAAATACTTTTAAAATCAAACCTTATATTTAAATAGCATCAGCAAAAGAGAACCTATCATTGTGAAACTGATGAAACTGTTTAGATGCAAAATGTATTTCACGTCTGCTTTAACGCTTTGGTTGCTTTTGGGAAGTCTACAATTTCTGCATTTCCAAAAGCAAATATTTTTCCTACTCTGGTTTGAGATATAATTTTAGAAGCCCGGCTCTTTGAGATCTTCTTTTTACTTATGTATTTATTTAATCCATTTTGTTTTGTAATGCACCAAATGCATGCAGTGAGAAACAGGTTTGGACCACAAGGAGGCAAGTTTAGTTTAGTACCTTGACTCATTCACGGCAGAGTCATTTTGCTACATGCATGCATATATACATACATGCATACACGAATACATGCAGAATGTGGTTTGGCTTGTCTTACTGACACAGCACTTGGCCTTCTCTGAAAGAAAAAAATCTTGTTGATAAGCAGTTCCAAGAACTTTACATATCATTTAGCATTAATGGGACCTTCACAGATTAGAGTGCCACTCACTCTAATGCAACTCCATACCTGTGTACTGTAGGTTCTCAGTCACCCAGGTCATGGCAATCTTGACAAGAAGGAAACTGACAAAACCTAAAGAACTCCAGCAGTCCTGTTTATAACTGGTTAGTCTCACTTGAGGTGTTCCACCGGGATGGAACCTCTGGTGGAACAAGGGGGATGATTATAGTCTACTCTCTGTAATTGAAGATTTGCTTTGTGACTTAATATGACTGGCACGTGCCTCCCCTGATTGGAAATCTGAAAGCCATTTAATACAACGTAATCTTCAGACATGAATGAGGTTCTATTCCTTTGTCATTGCTCACCTCTTCACCCTGTTTGCTCTACCAAAGTTCTCTGACAAACAATGCGTGCACCTTCGTGGAATGCAGCAGGAATTCCTGCAAAAGCAAAAACCTTCAAATGCTAATCATGCTGAGAGTGACTGATTCTTTTTGCAGCAGCCAAACATGTTGGGTAATGTCATTTCACTCAGTAACTGATTTATAATTTAACATCATTTAGTCAGTTGACAAAAGTACATTTAGAACTTGAAGCTGGCTGCCCTCGTAAGTGAAAGATGAGACTGACGCCATGAGCATAGTTACCTACTTTCACCTGGACCCTGGACTGTATTCATTCCCTGTTAAACAGACCAGTCAAAATGCCTCTCATATTATTACAAATACCCTATTTGCTTTCCTCGTCTTCTAAATCATAAAATAACATTTGCTGTATTTTAACTAGGGGTGCAGGAAAAAATCGATTCGAGCTCGAATCGCGTTTCTAACATGCAAC